>CACTHL010000668.1:0-182969 GCA_902712375.1 Dioscorea dumetorum
ATGGCCATTATGAATGGAAAGTAATGCCCTTTGGATTAAAAATGCACCACAAATCTTCCAAAGAAAATGGATAGAATCTTTAGAAAGTATCCTTTATTGCGGTATATATCGATGATATTTTACTTTTTAGTAATACTATCGGTGAACATGTAGACCATCTTTTGATATTCTTCAATGAATGCAAAAGGAATGGCCTTATCTTATCGGAAAAGAAAATGAAGCTAGGCTATAGAAAGATAGAGTTCTTAGGTGTCCCCATTGGACAAGGGCAAGTAGAATTACAAAAGCATATAGCGACAAGTATTTTAGATATGCCACTATGATTGGAAGGCTTAACACGAATCAGATCATTTTTTAGGCAAATTAAATTATGCCGAGAATTTCATTCCAAACTTAAGTTACCTAATTCGACCTTTTACATGAAAACAAAACAAACAAAGTGAAAGAAGGTTCAATAGTGAAGATGTAAAGTTAGTTCAAAAATTAAAGATGTAGTCGAAAAATTAAGCCCTTACAATTACCACCGAAGGTGCGTATCTAATTATAGAATCTGATGGACGAATTGGAGGATGGGGAGTTGTACTCAAATACGGACCCACTAAAACCAGTCCATTAAAAAGAAGAACAAATTAGTAGGTATGACAAAGTGGAACATATACCACCTCAGTATCTAGTACGGATGCAGAAATATTAGTCGCAATTAGAGCAATGGAAAAATTCAAGTTATTTGTTATCTCTTTGAAGAATTTACATTAAGAACAGTGCCAAGCGATCGTCTCTTTCTATCATAAAAAATCGTAAAATAAGCTATCTTTAAACAGATGGCTATGTTTTGTAGACTTTATCGTAGGGAAATGGTTTCAAAGTTAATATTGAACATATCCAAGGTACACATAATTTTATTGTAGACCAGCTTCGTAGGATGGTGAACGACACCTTTGAGGACCACGCTAGCTAAGGTATGGCATCTTATCCCTACTCTAAGGCGTAGGATGGTCCATTAGAATTCTTAAAGAGGGGATTACAGAAACCAGTAAGTTCCTCAGTACTTTAGGCATGGTGGCGTCCGGAGAATCTTATCCCAGAACCAACAGATTAGTTCCTCCTTTAGCTTAATGGTGGCTACAGAAACCGGTAGGTCCATCCTTTCAAGTTATGGGGAGAATCTGGGCTAACTAAACCACCATTCTATAAATACCAGACTCCACATCCAAAATAACCCAACAAATGAGCAAGAATCCACAAATTAGTGAGCTTTTGAAACCTAAACACCTTATTTCTGAGAGAGCAAAGAGAAATATGGCAGCAAGGACATTAGCTCAAATGGCATCCACATCTCGCACGCGACAACCACCGTATCCTATGGATACAATGTTAAACCTCCCAATGTTTCTAGTTGATTCACCCTTGTACTTCAAGATGAAGGCTGTACTCAACCTTCACTAGCAGGTCTTAGTAAACAATCTCTGGGCAAGCCGCAGAGATCAGAAGCTTATCACTATACCTTTTCATCCTGCATTATCACTATACCTTTTCCTTTAGATTTGTAAGAATCTAATTCTTCAGTTGCTCTATCTAGCTTTTCTTCAGTTGGTCAGGGTTATCTCTTTCTACTGATTGTCTACCTAAAATCATAAACTTCTGCTGTTTAGCAATCCAATCCATCTATCCATTTTCTGGAAGCCATTCTATACTTCCATATGTATCTTGGAAATCAATTAAATTTCCAACTTCATCTAATCTTTCTAAATTATCTTCTCCAAATATACTACATATATCACTGTCTTTTTCACTATCATTACTGTCTAGACTGATAATATCAAACTCGTCAGCTAATTCTAATTCTTGAAATAATTTTAATCGTTCTTTGTTGACAGTTTTATTTCTACATTCTCTTGCATAATGTCCTTCTATACCACATACATAACATTTACACTTTCTAAGGGCTTATGTTTTTTAAACTTTTTGACATGGTTATACTTAGGTCTACCTTTCTTATAATACTGGCTTCGTTTTAATCTTTTTCTAGGTTTATATTCCTTGTATCATCTTGGGATGTAAATCTTATTACAATAACTATAACTAGACACTTGCCTAGTTGCTTCTGCTTCTAAACATTTATCTTTTAAATAATTAAATGTAAATAGGATTCTTTGGTCCTATTCCTACAATCTCATCATTATTTTGATCAACCCATGATTTATAAATTAAATCACCTAAAGGTTTAGGTAATTTATTAAACCATCTTTTAGTTAACTCGTGCTCGTAAAGGCTCTTCTCGTTTTATTTTGCTAAGGCTAAATACATTTGACTAAATTTCACTATCTCATTAAAACTAGAGATTTGTAATCTTTCCAAATCTCGTCTTTGCAACATCTTGAAATCTTTGTTTCCCCTCCATTTGGGTTTGTTCCTAAAATTATGGCTCTTATTTGATTTGTAATATTATAAGGATTATCTCCCATTTTTACCATATTCGATATTCCTGTGGATATATAATCTTCCAACTATTTAATAATTCTCTAGTTTGTTGTGCCGAGTAAATTTTCTATGAAATTTACCATTGCTAAGTTATCTAGGCGATAAGAAATCCTTCCTAGTGCATTCATAGCATGTGATTCCCATCGATCAATTAATTCGGCCATTTTTGGGGGTGTCTTGTTGTTAAAACAAACATACTACCTTCATTATTTTGTCTAGGCATGTTTCGTATGACTTCTAAAGGGGTCGATTTACCTCTTCCTCTAGGATAAGGCCTTTCTGGTCCGAATACATGTTTGGACGGATATTGCATTGGTTGTGTCGTTCTTACATTAGTTGGAACGAATCCTGCTGGAGCTAATCCTACGGGTGCACTTGGTCCTGCCTCACTCATAGAGCTTTCTTGAGTTTGGGTTTGAATTTCATTTTCTAAAGGTGGAATTAAAGGCTGCTCATACTTTTTCATAAGAGCTTCTATATCTAACTCGTCTAATTGTCGGACTAGTTCCTCATCTGTATACTCCATGTATATTTCATCTACATGTGTTTCTATCTTTTCTTGATTTTTTCTAGGCCAGTTTCCGTAAGGGTATCTACACTCTATTAAAAAATGAATATCATCTATCTCTTCTGGGAATTCTTCAAAGTCTATTTCCCAGTCATAATCTGGATAAAATCTTTCAAAATCCATCATATATAATTACTTTCTATGTTTTGATATTTCTTTTCCAGATCAGATTTCCAATTTTCGAGAAATTGGATGTCATGTCTGCGCCACCGTCTAATTAATTCAGTAGTCTTTATAGGAATTCTAGTTGGCCTAAGGTACTCATCATACTTTATTCTTTTGCTACTTGGCTCTCCTTCATCTTCAAGGATTCCTTTCCCTTTATTCCTTTGTTCCCTTTTCTGATGCTAATAATTCTTGGTGCCGATGTTTTCTTTCCATATCACTCTTGGTTAGTAGATATCTTTTGACTTCTTCTAGCCATTCGTACCTAAGCATGTGTATTTGATCTGGAACTGAGTATCCTGATCTGACGACATACTTTTGTAAATAATCTAAGTGATCCTCTACGTCTTTTACTGTTCCTTTTTCTAATAATTGTTTCATCTGTACAAATTTCCTATTCTATCATACATTTTTTTTTCTCTTCTTTTCGTAACTGTTTCAATTTTCTATTATACTCTCTTCTAATAAGAAATCTTTGAATATGAGATAAGTGAGATAACCTTAACCTATCTTCAAAATCTGCGACAACTTCCAATTTTTCTTCTACATATGTTTCGACCTCTATTAACCAAAACCATTTTTCATAATAAATTTTCTGTCTTAAGGTTAACATGTGATAGGGCAGGTTATTTGTAAATCTACTAAAGATTTGTCTTCTTGCAATTATTGGAGCTAATGTTTGGGATTTCAATAAGCTTTTCATTTAAATTGTAATATGACTAGAGATTTTATCATAATCTTCTTTTAGCTTTTTAATTTTTGTTTCTTCATATTCTAAAAATTCTTCTTGTTCTGTTAACAATCTTTCTTCCATATTTATGCCTAACCTTGCATAATATTGTAAATATCTTTTTGTCTCTAATATTTGAGTATAATATCTTCTTTGTTCTATGAAATACTCTAAAAACGTTTCCACCCTTGCTAACCAATGGAATGTTTGCAAGACAATCTTACCATTACATGATTCCAGATTCATCTTTTGTAATCTATTTCCATATTGTTTTCTCATCTGAATTACTACCTCTAATTCTTCTATTTTAACTAGATCTTTCATGGTTCTGAAGTTTCCCCTTCAGGAACATGATCCTTTATGGCTAACCTTTTATTATATTTAGCTACTCTGAAACTTAATCTTCCATCAGAGTGCTCATAAAATTCAGATTTTTCTGGTCTTAATGTCATCGGTAATAATGGTTCTATAGTCCATTCTTGTCCTGCCAATGTTTCTGAATCATAATACTTAGCTGGAATTGCTTGGATTCCTTTGCTTCCTAAAATATTTGTAATATTTTCTACTCTATTGGTTTTTAATATATACTTTATAGTATTATTTTTCGAAATCTGTACTGTAAATGCCTTTGTAATAGCAATATTTGGTTCTGTATCTATCATATTGTATCCTCTAGTCCTGACTATTAGCTTTATAAATTTGAATAAAGTACTTAGAGTTACTATGTAATCGGGCGTCATATAAGTTGCTTCAAAATTATTGTTCATATCTGCTTCAGCTAATCCGATAGCAGATCTTGAGACAGAATCTATATGCCTTATGTCTACTAGACTTAACATCACTTTAGTGCCCAATCCTTTTCTATGCATTCCAGTGATACCTAATAATACCATACCTAAATGCATCACTGTATAGCCTTGACTTACTAATTTGTCATAAGTTTCTTGTGTAATTAAGTCTAATGCAATCTGTGTTTCATCATTTGGACAACACACCTGCACCTCATCATAATGTTCATAAATCCTATTAGAATAATCAAAGAGACCATGCTTATATAACTGTTCTCCTGGCATAAGAGATAGATTTTCTTCTTTTAATCTTTTTGCTTGCTCTTCTGGAGATAAAGCTGTTTCTATCCTATTGATATGTTTTACCGTAAATATCGAAAATCTTCTCACTCTATCTTTACTTTGAATAATCTGGGAATTATTTGTGACGGTATTCATTACTTCCCTTTAGGAAATCTCATTCTGTACTGTTGTGGTTTTTCTAGCTCTTCCTTTGACCATACAGCAAAAGGAGATACTGCCTTTTTTACTGGTGGTTTTCCTGTACCTATTTAAATATTTTTGATCAATTGATTTAATTCATCAATTTCACTTTCTGATACTCTTTTGGGTAATTGCTGTTTAAGATAGTCTACGTTTGCTAATAAAGTATCTAATTTAACCAACTGGGCTTCTACTGCTGTAAGTTTTTTCATTATATTATCCAATTTATTTTCTAGGAATAAAAATCTAGCTTCAGTCATTGGTACGTGACCTCCAGGAACAAGTGCTATTGAGTCCCTTTAAGACTTCAGAGAAGTATCCAGACTATGCTGGGCCTCCCTTGGTCTTTGTAACTCATGGGTTCCTTGATCATGGTCTATATACTAATGATTGAACTATTGATCATACTCATCTTCTGCTAATAAAATTCCTAGATTTCTTGCTTCCTGTAAACAGTCTTCTACTAAGATGGCTAAAAATTTAATAAGCAATACAATTAGCAGTAAATAATACATTAATTTCTTCTGAAATATTTTGGAAAATGTTAAACTGAAGCGATGTCTAACGATAATTTCTTTCTTGAAATAGTCAATTATAAACTGAGAGCTGGAATAGTTTCTTGAACTAAGATAGACACTTTGTTTTCGGAGTGTGTTTTTCTTATGAAAAACAAGGTATTCCCAGGGCCTTGGGCCTTCTTGGAAAAGATCAAAGTCTTTCAAGACAAATTTTCTTGGTTATTCTTACCAACTACGGGTAGCTCCTCACAAGTCCAACGAAGTTTGTGATGAGTGGACGAGTCACCAAACCGGTCCCATCTCTGGTGTTCTCTCATAGAAAATCCGCCACGAAGTTCACATGTTCTGTCATCACTTGGGTGATACCCTCATTGTTGGGTGACAAACGAGGACTTACCACACTTGCCTCTCTCAAGCCGGCACCTTTTCGACTTTCGCCGTACCTTTTCGGTTCATAGACCTAAGCGGCTTCTCTTCAAGAGATACTAGTCCGAGATTAGCCCAATCAACAACTCAGGCTCACTTCCCTGGAATCAAGTGATTTACAAGCCAAAATAGCCCAAAGAACAAAAAAGAGAATAATTCTTAAACATAATTAATCCATTCCTTCCAGCCCTTGGTGTCTGGGAACACTCAGAGCTGACTTACCCCGTTATGCTTACCGTGGTCTTCAGTTGATCATAAACCAGGTTCTGATACCAAAATGGGGGGGGGCACCGAGGGGCAACAAGCCACAAGGTAATCCCCTCTTTAAGCAACTATTAATCATGAGCCTGGTTGACAAATGCAATATTAGAAGAAATATTAATCATGACGAAGTAATATAATAGCCATGTAAACCAATCAATCTTCATTTCATATACAGTGAGCAAACAGTAAGCTATATAATAGCCATCTGATAATTCTAATAGGTACAGTTATTTGTTATGCCCTGGTGATTCTCTGCAAGAGTTTGGGGCTTGCTTCACTTGTCACTTTTGCAGCCACTGTGTTGGTGATGGTGTTGAATTTGCCATTCACCAAGTTAGAGCAGGTTTTCGAGGCCATGATAACGGAGTGCAGGGATCAACGAGTCAAAGCAACATCTGAAATATTGAGAAATATGAAAATTCTGAAGTTGTATGGTGGGGAAATGAGGCTATTATCAAAGATTTTGGAGCTGAGGAAGAATGAAATGAATTGGTTGAAGAAGTTCTTGCATACAGAGGTAATAATAACATTTGTGTATTGGGGTGCTCCTGTATTCGTCTCAGTTGCCACTTTCTATGCTTGCTTACTTATGGGAATACCACTAGAAGCGGGAAAGGTTTTATCGGCACTGGCAACTTTCAACATGCTTAAAGATCCTATCTATAATTTGCCTAACACCGTATCATTGGTTGCACAGACTCTACTTTCGGTTGATAGAATATCGACATTTCTTTCGCTCGAGGAGTGGCAACTTGATATAGTTGAGAAGTTTCCAAGAGGATCTTCTGATGTTGCTATTGAGATATCAGATGGTAATTTCTCTTGGGACCAGCCATCTTCAAACCGCATCTTGAAAGAATTGAATCTTAGAGTTTCTCATGGCATGAAGGTGGTAGTTTGTGGTACTTGTTTTTTTCCGGAAAGTCTAGCTTGCTCTGCTTGCATGCTTGGTGAGATATCAAAAAAATCTGGAACTATAAAGTTGTGCGGAAATGTGGCTTATGTTGGTTAATCACCGTCGATACAGAGTGGCACAGTTGAAAGCAATATAATTTTCGGTATGGAAATGGGCAGAGAGAAGTATGAGCATATCCTCGAAGCAAGTTCATTGAAGAAGGATTTTGAAATCTTACCTCAAGGGGATCAAACGATCATAGGCGAGAGAGGGGTCAACTTGAGTGGCGGACAAAAGCAAAGGTTGCAGATAGCTCGAGCTTTATATCGAGATGCAAATATTTATCTGTTTGATGACCCTTTAAGTGGTGTAGATGCTCACACCGGAAACCATATTTTAAAGGAATGTATACTTGAGTATTTAGGTTCAAAAATAGTGATATATGTAACTCATCAAGTGGAGTTTCTCTCAAATGCCAACTTGATTCTGGTTATGAAGGAGGGAATGATCGATCAAGGCAGTAGGTACAGTGACATCGCCAAAGCAGAGACCGGCTTAATGGAACTAGTAAAAGCACATATGAGTGGCTTATCAGTGGTTAATGCTACAAATGTTTTTCAGCCTAATTATAATGCAACCAATGATCTGAATTCATTATATGTGGAAGAGTATGATTCCCACAGTGAGGTTGGAAAGGAAGAAAAATTTGATGAGCAAAATGGTAGTCTAACCGGGCAGTTAATTCAAGAAGAGGAAAGGGAGAGTGGAAACGTTGCTTTATCAGTCTACTAGAGATACATTACTGTTTTACATAAAGGAGCTTTTGTGCCATTTATATTACTAGCTTATGTTCTCTTTCAGGTTCTTCAGATAAGCAGCAATTACTGGATGGCAACTGCTGCGCTTGTGACAAAAGATACACGCAACTCAGTTGATGGCTCTACTCTGATACTTGTTTATTTTCTGTTAGCTCTTGGAAGCTCTCTCTCATATATATATATATATATATATATATATATATATAAAAGGGTCACTACTGTTGCTCCCGACGCTCACACGATGTTTTGTTGTTGAATTTCCCATCTCCGGCATATAAATATATATAAAAATAGAAGAAGAGGTCTTGTTGTCACCGATCACCTTCACTATCATCGTTGTCATCATCGATACGGGAATCAATCCAAAGGCAAAGTCATACTACCTATTTGATGGGTATGTGCATATCTTATCCGGACTCGCTTGCGGTCATGCTTGGACTCTTGGCGGGCATGGCCATTGGCATTGTTGGTGATCTTTGGTTTTTCGGGCCAACGCACAATAGCCAAAGCTATTCGTGGGCATGATTCTCATCCTCATATTCGCAGAAGCTCTTGTCCTCTATAGCCTTATTGTAGCCATTATTCTTTCATCTCGAGCAGGGCAATCTCGGGCAGACTAAGCAAAACAAGTTATCTGATGACGAAACATGAACTTGTAACGACTTTGCGTTTATCACATTCATAATCTTGTTGTGATTGATTATATATTACAACATAGACAAACATGGAAGTCTTGAATATTTCCTCAAGATTTGCTCATATACTCCTTCTCTGGAGGGACTTACTATGGAACTTATATTTTCCATAAACAAATAAGCCATTCATATGATTCACATAAATAAATAAATAAATAAATAAATATAAAATAAAATAAAAAAAAGAGAGTAACTATACACGTTGCATGTGATTTCTCATGCGTGTGTTTTCATGCACATATTTTCATATCTATATCATGTACGTTGCATGGCTTAAAAAAAAATTATAAAAAAAAACAAAAAGAAATGAGAAGGAGAGCAGATCTGTCTATATCATATAAAAAAATATATTAACAGAAGAAATAAAAAAAATGCATCAATGAAGATGAGGCCCCTATCTAAAGTTTTGAAGGCATACTATTTCACTGTGATGAAGGACCATCAGTAAACCCCATGGCGGATCTTTTCTACACAGTTAGAAAGATAAAATTTCAAAGTACAATGTTATTCACTCATCTCAAAGGAATAGACGAATTCTTTTAAAGATGGAAAATATAAAAAATTCAAAGCGCCTATATATATATATATATATTTCAAGGCGGCAACAAAGCATACGACGTGTCGAATGAGAAATGTGACGTGGCAATGGATAAGGCAAATACGATGACGAGGCACAAGCAACAATATATATATAATGCGAAACCTAAAATATCATCAAATCCTTTGGGAAAATATCTTATACAGATTTGAAACTCCAAGAAGAATTATATCATATAATGGTCCTATTTTCAGAAGCTTTAAAATTGGGATATTTTAACAACATCACAAGATAGATTGGAGATATACTTCCATCTATAATGCGAGAGCAAATGAACTAGCAGAAGCATTTAATAAAACCCTTTTAAAATAATTAAAGAAGTCTGTCTCAAAAACTAAAAGGGATTGGCATGATAGACTTCCCGAGATGTTATGGGCATATCGTGCCACATACAAGACTCCAACATAGTGCACACCATACTCTTTAGTATTTGGAACTGAAGCAGTCATGCCCCTTGATATTCTAATACCTTCATTAAGGATGGCGTTGCAGAATGAAAAATCAAATGATGATAATTCTCGACTTCACCTAGATGAGTTGGACTCTTTCGATGAAAAAAGAATAGAAGTACAACAAAATCTTGAGGTTTACAAAGCAAAGATGTCACAAGCTTATAATAAGTTGGCTAGATTTCGAACATTTACAAAAGGAGAGATGGTTCTTGTCCTCAAAATACCTATTATCACCAACAAGAAGACAGGGGGCAAGTTTAAAGCCAATTGGGAAGGCCCTTATGTTGTGGAGATTGTCTATGAAGAAGGCGCATACCACCTCATCGATGCTAATGGAGAAATACCTATGCCACCTATCAATAGTCGCTTTCTAAAAAAATATTACGCATAATGTAAAATGTTTGTCTATAACGGAACGTCTGGTCCCTTATAAAAAGGTAGACCGGTCACGTACGATTGTGCGTACTTCCCGCGGCAAAACATTAAATTTTGTATACTTTTGTAATGATATGTGTGCCATGTTATCTCAAGGTTTCATTTTTTATTCAACAATAAAAAAAAAGAAAAGAAGTGATGTAATCACATTGATATTGCCAAACGAATAATTTTTCAAACCAATCATCAAAACATATATGAACAAGAAATTAAGCAAAACCAAGTCATATTAAAGAAGACTCCTAAGTTCATAGCAAATGTCTCAAAATCAACCATCAAAAGAAATATATACTCAAAACTAACTAGCAGAGTATAGATAAACTAGTTGAACAAATAAAAACAAACAATAAATAAATAAAATAAAATAAAATAAATAAAATAAATAATAATGATAGTGAAATAAAATTACCTTAGTTTGGTTTTAATGATGATGTAATTTCGACATTTGAATCACTATCTTCCAACTTTTCTGTAAAAGTTAGGCTGGTTCTAATGAATTCCTCGGAAGGAGTATGTCCTAAGGATGGCGTACTTTCGTCATCATGAATGTCTAAATTTCAAGAAAAAAGAGACAGATCAATTTCATGTTGGATGAATAAAGAAATAAATAAGTAAATAATACCTTTTATGATGAGTGGGGAAGGATGTTGGGGTTCATCTTCTAAAATAATTGGTATGTCGTCTCAGATATGTAAAATGCAGATAAGGACAACATATATATAAAGATAATGCATGACAATAAGTTGATGATACCTTGTGGAGGATCTGGATTAACTTCTTCAGTCACCATAGCAACGTCTCACGGGCTTGGTGGACCTAGAAAAAAACCCTAATGAACAACATGTAAAAAATAATATATATGTATATATATACATATATATGTAATAACATACCAGTTGGAAGATTTTGGGCGCTATGATACTTTCTAATGGAGCATCATCGATCGATATTCCTGAAAATAAATTAAAAAAATATATTTGAATGAAATATTATTTTTTATAAAAAAAATACATAACATGATTTAGAAAATAATAATAAAAGAATAAAGGTGGCGAATTACTGCTGCAAAAGGATGGTATATATATGTATATTATACATATATATAATTTAAATAATAATAATAATTAAAAAAAGGGAGAAAGCGCGGCGAACTAGGGTGGCGAAAGGATGATATATAAATATATATATATATATATATATATATATATATATATATATATTATAAAAATGACAAGATGAAAATCTCAACAACAGCATGCATGAATAAAAAAAAAAGAAAGAAGTGAGCCGGGCGAAGGGAAAAGAAAAAGGTTAGCAGATATATATATATATATATATATATATATATATATATATATATATATATATATATATATATATATATATTCGCATCAATCTATAACACTGAAAAAAGCTATAGAGTTTTAACAAAAGGTTTATAAATTATATATGTGACCATACCTTGAGTTTGTTGTCTTTTCACGAAAGTAGGTTGATTAATAGTAGAGTGCCTGCGTTTGGAGATCGGGCTAGGAGGACCAATGAAGATACTCTCATTGATAAATTTTGATCTTCTTGATGATTGATCTCGTTCCCTACTTGTTCGATGCTCCCTGTGAGATAAAGCTGTAATGGTTTGATTGACAAAAGCCTGAACACTTTTGAACCATTTTTGTGCATAAATTAATAAGAGTTTACCACCCCCACCATGTTCAGGGATATAAAATAAACTTGAAGTTTTTTGACGAGAAAAATGAATCCAATAGCCAGCGAGAACTCCAATTGAAAAAGGATGTTTAGGTACATCAACAAATTTAGGAAAATATTGGTCATAACCAAATTGACGTCCAAATCTATGAGGATTATAAGGTTCCTCATAAATATCCAAAGTGCAACGTAGTGGAAGAACCCCACAACAAAGACAAATCACATACTCCATAGTGTAAGCATCTAAAACTCCTGGTCCCGTAGGATACATAGAATCTCGTATTCTCTCACCATTATGATCTATAAAAGGAAACATACAAAACTTTCTTCATGTCTGATAAATTTTCTCATTTCCAATGGACAATTAAATGGGGTAGGAGACGCATTCATATAATATAACATTCCCGGTATCTCCGAAAGTCCTGGAACAGTAAGCGTGTTATGATGAATTCTCCTTCGAAGATATATTCTAGGGAAGTGACATCCGGCCCATGCATATAGAAAATGGAAAGGAAAACTTTTAGTAGGAAATCCAGGACCCTTCCAATTATTGACCATTACATTCAATCCCATATAAATGTGTGCTAAGACTGTGGGAGCAAAAGCAATTTTCTTCTTATACACAGTATCCAAAGCCATCATAAAAACTCCTAGTCTAATCACATTATAATTGCTTGGCATGATGAAATAGCAAATCCAAAGAGCCACAAAAGCAGCTAAATCAGTATAAAGAGAAGGTTTTGGAGGAGGATCATGTCTTGAATCAAATTTTGTTCCCTTTCTCAAAAAGTCCATCCAATTATCAAAAGACACGCCTTTATCATGTTGAGAAAAATCTTGTCTTGCAAGTAATTGACAGATATCAAAAAGGTTTCTCAAAATTGAAAAGTCAGAAATTCCTCTCTTGTGAAGTATGTCATTAGTAGGGATGAATTCGTCATACATGTCGCCACAAATAGGAAACTCTCAACGTATCTTAATATCCCACAAAGAAATTCCTACCTCCCCATGCAGAAAATGAAAGGTGTTGGTCTCTGGTCACCACAATTCCACTAATGATTTATAAAAATTAAGATTTATGTTATATCGCCCAATTGAGGATATTATTCCTCCTATAAGCTCCGCATGAGATAATTCATTGGAATAACTATTAATAATATGTTTGGCCCAATCAACATAATCAGGAAAATCAATCAATTCTTTTATGATAGGATCCTTACCTTTCCATCCCGGATGCTAATTAATGACCTTATGGCCAAGAGTTTGGAAGCCATTTGAATCTTGCGCACTTCCTTCAGGATTTAAGTAAATTGCGTCAATTTTGTTATCCTCGTATTAGTGGTTCAGAGTAAGCTTCGCAGGGACTAAATGAGTCGAAGGATTATGTCGAGTAAAAACGCGACCATGTGGAGGTTCACTGCAATTTTTGTTAATATCCCACAAAGATTCATTATTCGCGATGACAAATAAAAGATTTGAAATTCCTACTTCTCTCACTTAATCTCACTAATGTTTTCATGAGAGAAGTATGAAAGGGGCATTTGTTTATATAAAATTTTCCGATATCCTAATTTTAATCAAAATAAGTTTATTTATAAAAAAAATATCCTAATCAAAATAGGTTTATCTTAATTACATACATCATAATTTTAATGGAATTAGAATATGATATTATGATAAACAAAATGGATATTATTTGGATATATATAAAAATTTTAAAATACTAATTTATCTAAAAATTATTCAAATCCCTGGATTAGCCAAGAGCAGGGATTTTGAGGCGATCTAAAAAAACTTTAAATTGCAGGATTAGCCAAGAGCACAAATCTCGAGGCAATCTAAAAAATATTCAAATCCCTAGATCAGCTAAGAGCATGGATCTCGAGGCGATCTGAAATATTCAAATTGCAAGATTAGCCAAGAGCATGGATCTCTAGGAGATCTAAAAATTATTATCAACCAAGAGTACAGATCTCGAGCCAATCTAAAATATAAAAATAATAAAAGAATATATATTCAAATTCTTGGATTAGTGAAAAAAAAACACAAATCTTGAGGAATCACAAGATTATCCTTGAGTGTGCATCACAAATCAGATATATATATTTATAAATAAATAATTCGTTTAAGATAACAATATATATATATATATATATAATTCAAAAAAAAAAAAAAATAATAATAATAATAAATATATGTGGATAAAAGGAAAGAGGATGAGGATTTGATCATATCTTCTTGGGTGAAACGGTGGAACCCCTTATATCTGGTGGCTTCCAAAAGGAAAGAAAAAAAAAACAAGAAGAAAAGAGGGGAGAGGAGAAGGAAGACAAGAGATCAGAAAACAGAGAAGAAGAAAAGAAAAAAAAGGTTTCTCTCTATATATCTCTATCTCTTTTCTCTGGCCACATATACATGTAAAAAAAAAAGAAGAGAGAGCTATCGCCGCTGCTGTTGCCACTCGTCACCGCCGCCATTGCCATCCGTCACCGCCGTCGCTGATCGTTCTTCGCCGAGACCGATGCCATGCAAGGGTGATCCCTCGCTCTGTTCGTATTTCAAAGTACAAAAGAAAAAAAAGAAGAGAAGTCACCGTGGTTGTCCTTCGCTACCCGTCATCGTTTTGTCGCCGTTGTCGCATGTCCACTGTTGATGCCAATGAAGCGAGGGTGGAATATCCCTCCTCCGTCGGTAGTTCCGAGCGCTCTCACCCTCTGTCTCCCTTTTCCATGGCTATTGACGGAGGATCCTTGGTGGAAATAACAGAGAAGTTGATGTGCTCCTTGTTTATTTTCAAATGATATCATTTGCCAAAGCTGGTAGTTGTTTTCAGCTCAAGAATATAACAAACTTCATGACAACAATTGAGTAAAACTTGACAAGTGCATAAGAGAAGACTAAATTTTTGGATTACAAGTGAAAAGAATATGGCAGACATGGGAGACTCCTATATAATCTGGTCTGCCCATGGAATCATCTATTTTAATCATCAAATGCTCCCTTTCCATGCTCAGAAGTTGTCTGAAATAAGTAATTTGATATGTTTGGAGTTTGGCAATGAATCAGAGAGTTTCTCTGAAAAAGGGAATCAGATAGAATCAGGAAAGGAGGCCAAAGGTTTGCTTTATAAGAGAATTTTTGAGTGGGCACCAGCTCTTGTAGGTTTGTGAATCTTTTGAGAAGATGCTTCAGAGGGTACAGTGTTGGACCATGCTTCTCAGATAAACAGGTATCCTCAGGAAGCAATGGACAAAATGATACAAAGAGCATGGAAAATCTGAAATTGGACATCTTGGCAAAAATTCACAACCTGAATGTAACAGTGATTTCTTGGAGGTTGACTGCGGTGATCCTTCACATTGTGATATTTCAGCTAAACACTATTCGCCTTCATCAATTGATCAACTTCAATGAGGAAACAGGTAGACAACATGGAGAAGAAAATAAAACTACCAAGCATAAAGGAAAACATCTTGATGTCACTGTAATAAAACATAAGTCTAAGGATGCAGACATTGCAAAAAGAAACAGTTGAAAGTAGAGAAAGCTCAAATAATTGAAGAAAGAAAATAAAAAAATAGCAAGAGAAACTACAAAAGGAAGCTTTGAAAGCTAACGAAGCATGCAAAGATGAAAGGTGTCAGGCTAAATGTGAAAACATGATGAACATCCATCGAATATCAGTTATATGAGAGAAGAGTTTGTGTATATATATATATATATATATATATAACCAAGCTGTCAAACATGGCGACCAGTTAACGTGCCAAAACGTGCCACATGTCAACAAGCAAGGTTACATTGACTAACACCATGTAAACAAACTTATGGAAGCAATGTTGAAAAGAAAAAAATCATTTAAATATATATAGGCTGATAGTCTCTTGTGGATCAAACTTAAGCACCTGAAAACTCAACTCAGCCATCTTGCCTTGAATTTAAGCTATTTCTGCTGATGACGAAATCATAGCCCTTCAATCCTATCTCTTGATGATCAAATCTATACCCTTCATCTTAAATTGCCTCGAACTTAAGCCACTTTTGCTTGATGATAAAATCACAGGCCTCCAATCAAATCTAAACCCTTCATCTTAAATTACCTCAAACTTAAGTCATTTTTGTTTGATGATGAAATCACAACCCTCTAATCAAATCTAACCCCTTCACTATATTTGCCACACTGTATAAACAAACACACCGAAAATACCTAACAATGAGATAAATATCTCAAGACGGCAACAAGACATGCAATGCGGTGACGAGGCACAGGCAGCAATATATATATATATAATAAAAAGAATAAAAATGAAATTTATGATTTTGTAGTATGTATATGGAATAAATAATAAAATTTATTGTTTGCAATATTTTGTCTTTACTTGTACTCAAAGCCCTTAATCGGAGGTTCCCAAAATTTTAATCTGGGTAATTAATAATAGAGGCTTGCCTCTATTAGGAATAGAAGAGTCCAAAAAAAATAATAAAATAAAAAAAATTAATAACATTTATGATTCGATATATCGCTCGGTGTCTCTTCACCGACACAACGCCAGGGCACGGATTTTTGATCCCACACATATGTTGGTGATCAGAATGGTAGTCGTGACATTTGGAAACATGGACTTCAAGCCCTCTATGCTACTCATATTCTCATTTATTTCTTGATTAAGATTTAAGACCATTCTATTACGTTCTACTGATGATCCACTTGAAGGTGATAATGATTTCCGTGGTATTAAATATTTCCACTTCTACTCAAGTCAAGGGTGATAACGATTAGGATTGGCAAATATTTTATCTGCACTTTGTTTTTCACAGTTTACTCTAAAATGCCCAAATAGAGTTAGAACTAGTGTTTTGAATGTTCAAACAAGGGAATGAGTACAAAAATTGAACACTATATAAGTTTTAATTATTGCCTCTTTTATCTGCAATGATTCTTAATTAGTCATAGATAACAGATTCACTTTTCATTTTCTCCAACATTAATAAATTGCATCTTAACCACTTTGAAATGTTTCTCTGTCGTCACCATCATACAAATGTATATATATATGTGGGTTTGGTTTTAGGGTGTTTTTATGGTAAGAAATTATTTCATTGTGCATATCGGTGTTGCTAGTATAGTTGGTGTTTAGAGCCTTGATCAGAGTTAACCAGTGGAATATGTTTGTATTTAAGCTTTAGAATCTAAGTCAAGTATTATGTTCATGTTTAGGGTCTTCGCTCGAATCCTGATTTTAAGTGTCTGAGGGGATCCAATAGCTTGGGGATATTTTTCTAGATAAGTAAACCACGTATAAACCCGTGTATATGTATATATAAAATTTCTGATTTCTGTAATTAATTATCTAATTATTTTGGGTTTTATTGTAAATAAAATTTTATGATATTATATTTATATGTTTTGGATTTTGAGATACTAGGCCTATCTTTATTTTCAAAGCTTATGGATTATTTATTTATTTATTTATTCATTTAATTGTTGGTTAAATTGAATGGTTTACTGGAAAGCATGATATATAAACTTATGTATTTATTCAGTTATTGATTGGTTATATCTTAATTATTGTTGTCACTTATTAGCATTATTATATTTTGAAATAATCTGAGTTATGTTCATTAGAAAAATGGGATCACCGAATTTTCCTATTTTTGTGCTAACAATGATTTTGGACCCGACATATTTTGACATATTTGTAGTCTCCAATTTAACTTTGCAATAACCCTGTCATTGGAGGTTAAACATTGAGCATGTCAACATAAACCTCTAATTCTGATAAGAAACTATAGTTTCGCACTGTTCTGTCAGTAGAGAATAAGGGCATCTGATAATCTGGCTCGGGTCACCGAGCGTAAACAAATGAACTCTGACAATCTGACTCGGGTCACCGAGTTTAAATATATGAGTTATGTGTTTTGTTTTTGGCATTAGTTATTTTTGGGACATATATACTCGTTATTTGAAAATTATATTTGTCTGACATGTTTGATGTCTGGGTTTTATTTTTGATGTTTATTGTATAAGGTTACTTTTAAGTACGTTTTTGAAATTATTGAGATTTTGTGATCCTTATACTTTTGTTTTTAGTTGTTACTTACTGGGCTATTGAGCTCATAAATAGTTGTTTTATCTTTTTCAGATCAAAAGTAAGTGCATGGTGGATAGCTTAGCGGGGACTCTTGAGTGAATACCAGGTGGTTAGCTTGAGGATAGTCTTCCCGTTGTGTTTAATGAATTTGTTGTTTGTTTAAGACTTTGAGTCTTGCACTTTTAGTTTTCCTTGGACTATAGTTGTAAACCTGATTATTTTATTCCTTGAATTTTTTGGTTTTGTGTTAAGTTATGCATTATATTGAGAGAGAGGTATTAAGGCTTCCTGCGCCCACTTGGTCTCGTCCTTGTGGGTATACGGCCGTTTGTCGACGCATCGAGTCCGGTGAGCCGGGTTAGGAACCGTACTCGATGCGTGATATAGTATCTCTCAAATTTACCAAAGATAATGTACTCTTTTTCTTTGACTAGATTTTTATCCCACTTGGTTTTTTCTAGTAAGGTTTTAATGAGGCATATCCTTTGGTTATAGACATTTAAGTGGGAATGTTATAAAATATATAAAATAACGGATGTCTACCGTAGCAAAACCAACACTATAGCAATCTGGTACTATAACAGGTGACAACATTGTAGTAGCTGCTGGTACTATAGTAGTCGCCAAACTTTTACTATTCAACCTACAAAATGTTTTGGGCCGTTGGATTAAATTATTCCGGACAGTCCATCCATTTTTTGAAATGCTGTAAATACCTTTTTATTCTTGTATTTTGGATATAGAGAAAAAGAAATAAGAAAAGAAGAACTGAAGTGTATGTATTCTGATATTCTCTTTTTCTCTTTTATCCTATTTTATGAAGATATATATATATATATATATATATATATATATATATATATATATATATATATTGATGTTGAATTATTAGCTACTTTTACAATAAGAATAACTTTATTTCAAGCTATTTGTATAAATAATACCATCATTTAAGATAATCATGAAATTAGAAATCACAAACAAGGGGACAAAGTTAGTATATTAAAACTCAAGCAAATTGAAATTATATAATAACATAAGTCAAATATTATATCTAGCTTTTATAAATGAATATTTTATTTGAACTAATATTATAAAAAATCAACAAGAGCAAATTACATTTCTACCCAAGTACCGTAAAAGTAACAAATTTCACATAAACTACAAAATAAGCTAAGTATCATTCATCAACAAATGATCCGTGATTAATTATATACTTCAATTAAAAAATGCTTCACAATTTGTACTCCTTCAAATAATAGAACTATTAATCGGCTACAATTATTGATATTATGTTGAAAAAATATAACAAAATAAGAAGGAAACAAAGGATGAAGTCTAGAAGAGAGATTAAATAGTTAACAACAAGGAAAAAGAAACATGTGAGAATAAGTTAACTTTGAAGAAATAGGTTGTAACATTCCCCAAACTAAAACCCCTAGTTAAATTCACACCAAATTTCAATTGCTCATATTCATGAATCATTATTATTTATTTTGTATATCTATATTAAAATACTTTAATTTTTAAGTAAGGGTATTTCAAATTGTCATTAGTGACTCACGGGGCTGAAATAAAATAAATATATAAATGCTACGTGTCAATGTGAAAAGGGGTTTGTATAAAATTAAAGCTAATTGTAGGGGTTAAGGTGAATAAATATTTATGTATGTATATACAAGCCTACAAACGTTAGCCGTTCCTCTTATGTTTCTCACATAGCTGGCGCATCTTTCCTTCTAAGACGTTGAAACTTTCCCCTCTTCCTTTGATCCCATGAGATACGTGAATTCTTTTCCAACTAATAGAGGTAAATAAAATATAGAGGGTTATTGGCATTCAAGATCCAACTACAGGTGATCAGCTTAGGGGTCTAGTAGTGAGTGGATATACTTCTGTTTAGAATAGGGCAAGGGATAATTAATTTACATATACTTGTATGTAATTATATGTTTATTGGATTTAGTGATTGCTTTGTACATATCTCCTTGCATATGAAATCATTGGCACTTTATTAAATTTCTCCTTGAACTTTTTTAAAACTATGGACTTTATGAAAGTTCCATTTAGACCATTTAATTTTTTTATTCATTTTAATCCTTATTGTTAAAAACCCCTTTCCTTGTGATTATATAGATGAAATCCCTCAAATATCCTTTTTTCTAATTTTAATTGTAAAATATTTTATAAAACGAAAACTACAAAGACCAATACCACATATTAAAATGAGAGAGAAAAGGGGAGCAATTTGCTTCCTTTCTCATCTATGTGGCTTAGGCCATGATTTAAGAGGGGGTTCACTATATATATGTCAATGTATCAAAGAGGGTGTGCTCAATTAGCTCAGCAGAAGTCAACGGCCTTTGGGTCAATTGGCATTTGGATCCCCCGTGAGGACGCTTCGCAAGTGGCGAAAGTTCGAATCCTCGGGGTGACAGTGCATGTCTGAGAATTGTGAGCACGAACTGTGGGAGGTACCAGCGCCCATGTGTGCGCGGCCCCACAGGCCACAGCCGAGGCATGCGCACGCCCCTGCCTTAGTTTAGCGGGCCCATTAGGGGTTTCGTTCTTCTTGACAAAAAAAAAAAATTAGTTCAGCAGAAGACATGCAAGAGCTAAGTATTCTGTAGTCCTAACATGGCACGAACCACCTTGTAGTCATACTACTTGTCTTTTCTTAAAATCAAACACAAAAATCCCAATAAATACTCATAAAAATTACAAATTGAAATTTAGAAAAATAAATAGGGAAAACTTCAAAAAAAGAAAAACTTGTAGATTCATAGTATTGAAAATAGGACAAATTAATTTTTTCTTTTATTTTTTTTACGGTACCATTATCTAGTTATCAAAAGAAAAAAAGGTTAACATTGTAAACTCTTCCTTAAAGGTATCAATTCATCTAAAAGCTAACTCATTTCGCACAAAAATATTTTTCTGCCTATTAATCACTCCCAAAATTGTATTAAAAAACTCTAAAAACCAAACGTAATTATGTTGGGCGGATGTTTAAATGTATTAATGATTTTGCTGTTGTCAAATAAGGAAGAGTTAACCCTATTAATTTTCCTTTTCTTGTTAATGGGAAGAAATACGTATCCCAAACAAAAACTCCTTTGCTCCTATTTTATAATCTATCAAACCACAAGTTTTTCTTTTTTTTTTTTTTTTTTGAAGTTTTTCAAATAAATTACTTGACAAGTTAAGCATTTGAACAAGCTTTGATATGAAATGTTAAAAAATTTAGCCCCGAGTTTGAGAAGAAGAAATTGATGGTTATATGTTATCGAAGCTTGATATGAAAGCATTATATATATATATATATATATATATATATATCATGAATACTCAACCCAAAATCTTGCGAGCTACTAGTTTTTCTGACAAAGTTTCTGCAAGATCCAAGCAAGATACACTATGGGGCAGCAAAAAGAGTTCTAAGATGCTTGAAAGGAACAAAGTCATGTACCCTTTTTATAGCACTAGTAATTTAAATTTGCGTAGCTTTTTGATAGTGACTGGGCATGTTGTGTTGAGGATTGAAAAAACACATGAGGGTATGCTTTTAGTTTGGGATCATATGCCACTTCTTAAGCTCAAGAAATCAAGCATCTACCACTATATGATACCATTTGACGGTAAGCATGCCTGTAACATTAGTAGCTTGCCAAGTAGTATCATTGCAAAGAATCTTGTTTCGCATAACTGTAAGAGTTGATGACCTTACACTTGGTTAGCGGGCATATATTTTAATATAGGCCAAACCACAAGGGATCACAGCAGCGTGGATTGGGTAGTGTGCGGTTAGCGAGAGGCGCGTGTTGTGTCTCGACCAAAAGCTGGTGGAATGTCCCGTACGATCATGTGCTGAGAACGTGAGACATGAGCGCGCTGGACCGTAGCGTGCGCGTGACCGATGAGCGCGTGGGGCAGGCTCGCCCATACCAAGAGTCAAGTGTTGCAAACTTAGATTATTTAGAGTGTGGACCTCTAGCAACTCTAGGAGGAGAGGGACACTTGACCAGGCCGGGAGACCCAGATGCTGATTTCGGATTTGACAAGGTTATGCAACCGTATGCAAGTCGGCACGTGGTCGGGAGCGTGGTCGAGCCAGAGACGAGGATGGCACGCGGTATTACCGCGCGTGACCGTTACTGCTGCGCGCTGTGACCAAGGGTGGCTTGTTGAAGCTACAGTCACATCGGTGGGCACTACAAGCTAAGTGAAATCGGGAACTTCACGCCAGACCTGTATTGGGCATAAGGCTTAATTAACTTTGGATTTGGGGTAGCTCTTGTAAAAGGGTCTAATGTGTCTTTGGGAGGAGACAAGGCCTCTTGGTGTTAGTTTTTGGCCATGGTTGTAAAGATTTCTCAATCTAAGAGAGTTTATGTTTTTCTCTCTCTAAATGAGTTTCATGTGTCATATTTCTCGTAACGTGAATGTTTTTCGGTTTTGCTCGCTTTCCTTTATTTCGCTGTGCTTATGATGCAAACAGGAATTCACTAACTGTTCTTGCGAAAAAAACTGACCTGTCGCTATGGTGCATGTCAGGTGCCGCACGGCCGAAGGTGATCGGTTGAGGCCATGACAACAACCATACAAGACATATTGAAATGGAACAACACTTTATTAGAGAGTTAGTCTTTAAGGGAAATATTCATATAGCTTACTTTAATAAAATGAACACCTAGGTAGCAAGTTTACCAAACCCTCTTTCTAGCAAAATTTGCATACTTCAAACAAATGATTTGTGTTCTAAATGTTTGCATTAAGGCAAAGCATTAACAATAATATAGAAATCAGTACTGAATTGGTTATCCTAGTTTCATCGTTAGTTAGTATTTGTCATATATATTAATAGGTATGGGTATCATGTTGCATTTGGCTCCTAAATTTTGTAGATTTAATTCTTGGTTATTATATATATAAGTTGCTAGCATGCCAAGAAAAAACATGCCATGTTCTTTCAACTGTTCCTTTTGTCTATTATCTATTGGATGGAATTTCTACGAGTTTTCTCTTACTTTATCTGTCTTTTTAGACTAACAATGTTCAACAGAAGATTACTTGATGTTGTATTATCACATTACAAGATTAATGAAAACAAAGTTTTCTATATCAAACAAGGCATTGTATTTTCCTCTCAATGAAGAAAACAAGAGGAGATAAGAATTTAGTAATAAAGATGTCAAAAGCACATAAGGAAATCCTAACTCTAGAATCAAAGATCAGCTCCACTAGAGCCAAGTTCATAGTTTGTGTTATCAAGATCTTTTGTTAAGAGCTACTAGTTAGTTCTAAACAGATATGAGTGGTTATGTTATTGAACAAGGTATCGAAGTTCTAAGCTAATTCAATTCTAAAAGTTAAAGGACTTGTATGAGCATTGTTTGTTGGCAAAGAATTATTCTAAGTTACAGGAAGTGATTTTACTTCTTTGGAGAGATGTAAAGAATGTTGATGATTTCAAGCAATGCAGGCAACAAATCTTGATGATTTCAAGCAATGAAAGCAAAAAATTGCGAGGTAGAATTTGTTTTGAAGATATCCACTTTTAAAGTGCTGCTTGAATATATATTTAGTTGCAAAGTAGAAAGAGAGATTTTGATAAATCTAGGTGAATTGTTTGAAAGAAGAATGTTGCATATTTGCAATTCTAGAGAATGAACTTTCAAATTCCTTTTAAGGCACTCTAAACATAGTTCAATTTTTCCTTGAGATTAAAACTTTATGCTCTCAAATTTCACTTTTGGACCCAATTTCTTATGTTTGAATGAAGAGATAGATTAACCATGGATTGAAGCCTAAATATGTTCCCTTTGTCACATCAATTCAGAATGGCCTTAACATATATTCTGGGAGGAATTTGAAAATAGTTTTTCTTCACAAGTGTCTCTGGTTAAATAGATCATTTCTGTTTCAAGCAAAGATAAGAAGAAAATTACTTATTGTGTTGTGAGAAGAATTGGGAACGAAATGAGAAGCAATTCGAGTTACATTCTTATTCATTATAATCATCAATCAATTCAAATCCAAGCTATCACCTCTAGAAAAGTATTCTACAAAGAATGATGGCAGGACTAAGATCAAGTGTCACTGGTGTGGAAACTTGTTATATTAGAATATTCCGCCCCTGCCAAGTTGAAGGAAATTAATTTAGCTAAAATGAAGAAGGGTGCATCTAAGAAGGACGAAGATTGTCAAGATGATGAGGAAAATTATGGAAATTATTTGTTTTATTGTCAATTAATGTCTATTAATTTTAGATGTAGTCATCACTTAACTAGTGATGATGCGAAGCTTAAAGGCTCTCAACGTTATGAAGGAACAATTGCTTTGTTATAGATGATAACATTACTAATCATGTGGTCAACGGCCTTTGGGTCAATTGGCACTTGGGTCCCCCCATGAGAACGTCTCGCAAATGGCGAGAGTTCGAATATTTGGGGTGAGGGTGCATGTCTGAGAGCTATGAGCATGAACTGTGGGTGGTCTCAGCGCCCATATGTGCGCGGGCCCCACTGGCCGCTGTCGAGGCGTGTGCACGCCCCTGTCTCAATTTAGCGGGCCCATTAGGGGTTTCGTTCTTCTTGACAAAAAAAAAACATTACTAATCATGTGGAGGAAAAAGACTCAATAGTGACCACAAAACGGACGATGACTCTCTTAAGCTTGTACCATATTTCAATTAGTATGAAGAAAAATTCCTTATTAGTGTCTAATGCTGTGAATACTAGCGTTTTGGTCTACATGATGTGAAGCTCTTTTAAAATATCAATGTTTTGGGGGATGTTACTGTCTATATGAATAAGAGAGCTAATGATTTGTTTGTTTTATTAGCTTATACTTCTTGTGTCGAGAAACTGAATAGTAATGATATCACATCTCTTTGGCATGCTTAGTTAAAGTTTGGGCATCTAAACATAAACAAGATAAAAGCACTGATTATGAATTAGAATTCAATCAAAGATTTACTTGCTTTAAAAAGTTCTGGCGTTGCTAAAGTTTGCCAAGGCTGCTGGTATGATAAGGCTCACTATCCATCATTTGATAGGTCAATTTTTCCAAGTACAAAGATCATGTTGAATGAATTCATAGTGATATGTTTGATCTAACTAGAACTTATTCCTATTCTAATAATCATTACACGTTATTGTTTATTAACAATTTTACAAGATACCCCTGGGTCTATTTGCTAAATTAACCATAAATTTGAAGTATTTCATTCTTTATAGTTTAAAAATGATAGTTGAAGTAGAGATTGGTATAAGAATTAAATGCTTTTGAACTAATAACAGTGGCCAATTCAATTTTATTAAGTTTTAAATATTTTCTCAACACTAAGGTATAAAGCAAGAATTCTTTTGTTCAGAGATGTTACAATAGAATGGAGTAGCTGGAGCAAAGTTATGTATTCAGTGAAAACTTGCATAAGCATGTTATACGCAAAAAATGTACTGAAAGCCTTATTGGAAAGGGTATGAGATGTGCAACACATGTATTTAACCAAATGCCATTAAGTCCAATTAGCATGAAGACTCTTCATGAGGTGATGTTTAGGAAGAAGCCTTCTGCAAAGTATTTGTGAATCTTTGTTTCTGCTTGCTATGTTCATGTGCTAGACTCTAAGCGTAGCAGTTTAGATGCCAAGGGAAGGAAGTAAATTTTTCTGGGTTATGATGAATACAAGAAGGTTTGAGGTGTATTCATCCTAATAATTAGAATATCATTGTTTCAAGAGACGTTTCTAATGAAGCCCTCATTATATATGGTCAAAACAAGGCTATCGAAATTCTCTAAAGTTTTTAAGTATAAATTTCCCAGTTGTGTCTAGCCTCCCTTCACTTGAATCAAAGGATAAGCAATGTGAATTCATCAAATGTTTCATTTATTGGGCACTCAGATGTGTATTTAGATGGTGATTTGGATAATATGAGTTTTAATTGTAGAATTGTGTTTCCGTGCATGTGGAGGAGTAAGCTTTTATAGGTGTAGTAAAATGGAATATTTAGGTTCCTTATCTACTCAAAAAAAAATATTAAAAGTTGTTGCTCTAGCTGTAAGAATATGTTGGCTTCAAAGGCTCTTTAGTTATCTTCATCTATCTAACTAGTATTTCTAGACATTATCAAAGTGCCTCGTAACTAGCATTCAATCTTGTATGTCACAAAAGAACCAAGCATACTAAATAGGAGCATCATTTTCTAAGGGAAAAAGCCTTTACATGGTACATAATACGCCCTTGCGTAACCACAAGTGCACGGATCGTACAAATAGTATAATGTACCCAAGGGTCGGGTAGTCAAATCCACAGGGACTGGTATATCTCATAATACTATCTTCCTACTCAGTATCTAATCAACCGGAATTAGAGTGAATTGACTCTGACTCGAGAAAACGAGAATGTAAAGGAGGAGGAATTGCACTAGAGGGAAATATTGGGATTTCGTAATAGAGGAGATGGGGCCCCGGGTTGATCACTTGGTGCTACCTAATCCTGAATTCTCACAGCATTTATCTAAAGTGTTTCTCACAAACCCTAATTCTAGAACCTTGTTGTGCTATGTGGAGGATACATGTGGCGTAATTGAAACCCTAAGTTGAGTTCTAACTTATTGCATCAATCGAGGGGATATGCAAGCCCAGTCACAATCAAAATCTCAAGGTACTCAAAGCAACCAACAACCACCATCAATGAAGTCAACAACCAAAGATTTAATGAGGAAAATAAAAACATTCATAAATACTGAAATAGAAGAATCCAAATTCAAGACATACACACAAGTTTCCAACCCGGGGCTCCCAAGAAGGGTTTAGCCCCTCATAGATTCAAACAAAAAAGAAATAACTGAAAAAATAAATATAATAGAAATCAAAGTCTCCCTATTTGCTTCCATCCTTGTTGTTGTCTGAGATTCCGATGTCGATAGATCTTCTCCTTCCAATTGGCCTACAATTCGCGCTTGGTTCCCTCTCCAATGGTTCCGGAAGCTATCTTTACTTCCCCCTTTCTTTGCCTCTCTTTCTCTAGCCGAAAAAGTCCCTAAAACCCTAAGTTTCGGGGTGTTTTAACGCTCTCCCGATGTCAACACGGCCGTGGTTAGGTCGTGCTCTAAGCCGTGCAGATTACTACCAAATGAAAGCTATGAAACTCTAGTTGCCTGTAATCTGCATGGGGTTCAACATGGGCGTGTTGCGGCCGTGTTGCGAGTTGCACGATCGTGCTTAGAGATCCGAAGCCGTTCTGACTTTGGCTGAATTCTCCTGTGAATTGCACGCCTTGGAACACGGGCGTGTTGAGGCCATGCTTATCTTGGTGAGGTTTCTTCTATTTCACTTAGCTACCAAAATCACTCGAAATTGTTTCTTCTTGCTTCGGAGCTTCGATATCTGCATAAAAAACTAGAAATACCTCACATAGCACTGAAATGGGAGAATTACAACTAAAAATACTTATGAAACACGGGTATACAATGGAAAATATATCTATATAAAATGCACTCATCAGTACACTTGAAGTAGGAAAGGTGCAACTCAAGGGAATGTCAATAATTTCCTTACTATGTCACTATCAAAAGGTTCTTTGGAGTTGATTCAAGTAGGCTTAAACTTATTTCTAGAAAATCACTTTAAAGAGGAGTGTTGGAAGTATTAAAGACAGTTTTGTAGATTCCACCAAAATTATTTATGACACTTGCTTTGGTTTTATAATTGTATGTTCAGTTTTAGTGAGTTCTAGTGTTTGACATATTATCTAATATAGAGTCTACATATTTCTTTAATATAGTATATATATATAATCCAACTCACTTTTAAAATGGTGCTTTGCTACTCCTCAATTCTTCTTTACTTTTCGGAGGTTCATTAGCTCATTTATTAATTTGCTTATAATTTAATCTCAATCTAATGTAAGCCAATTACACAATATGTTTTATTCATATTATGATAGCTCATGTTCATGTCATTATTGATGGAAAGCTCAGATGGGATGTCAACATATCCCTCAAAGCACAACTCATATAGAATCTGCCTAGGAAAGTCCCATCAAGTTAATGGCCAGGTGGGCATAGCAGAAAACTTCTAATTGACCAATAATATAGCAAGCCCAGTTATGGGTTAGGCCTTTGTATACTTGTGACTTGATGAGTTGACATGTTGTACCACCCTGGTAATCTACTACCTCTAGCTTAAAAGAGTACGGCTTTAACCACATAAGTTGAACTTCATTGTTGTTGTGTTATTAAAAAACATAATATATAAAATGAAAGAAAATCACTAGTTAAATAGATTTCCCTTTCCGGGTATAATTCATCCTTCAGCTAAACTATGGCCAAGTAGTTTTCGAAGGCTGGGTCTAAGTTGGGATTGAGTGAATAAACAAAGTAGGTTGAGTCTAGCACGTTTGGTTGCATGGACTATGCCTTTCTCTAGATGGTTTCATCTTCTCTAACCCTTAGAAAAGTAGCAAAATTGACACACCATGGTAGTTGTCACGGCCTGAACCGATCACCTTCGCCGTGCGGCACCTGACATGCACCATAGCAACATGTCAGCCTTCCTTGCAAGAACAGTTAGTGAATTCCTATTTGCAGTACAAGCACAACGAAAATAATAAGAAGCGAGCAAAACCGAAAAATATCTGCGGTACAAGAAACACGACACATGAAACCTATTTTGAGAGAGAAAAACATAAACTCTCTTAGATTGAGAAATGCTTACAACCATGGCCAAAACTAACACCAAATGGGCTTGTCTCCTCCCAAAGACACATTAGCCCCTATTACAAGAGTTACCCAAAATCCAAGGTTAATTGAGCCCCATGCCCAATACAGGTCTGGCGTGAATTCCCTGACTTCACTTAGCTTGCAGTGTCCACTGACGCAACTGTAGCTTTAACCAGCCACCCTTGGTCACAGCGCGCAGCAGTACCGGTCACGTGCGGTAATACCGCGTGCCATCCTCACCAATGGCTCGGCAACAATCCCGACCACGTGCCCACTTGCATATGCCTGCGTAAAACCTTGTCAAATCCGGAATCAGCTCTCGGTCTCCCGGCTTGATCAAGTGTCCCGCCCCGCCTAGACTTGCTAGAGATCCAACACTCTACATGATGAAGTCTTGTGACACTTGACTCTTGGTATGGGTGCGCCTGCCCCATGGGCTCATCGGTCACGTGTACGCCCATGGTCCAGCGCGCACGTGCCTCACGGTCTCAGGACATGATCGTGCGGGATATTCCACCCGCTCTTGGTCCCAACACAACACACGCCTCGCGCAAACCGCGCGCGCTACCAAATCCACGCAGCTGTGCGCCCTCGTGGCTTGGCCTATGTGATAATGTATGCCCGCTGACCAAGTGTAAGGTCATCAACCTTTACAGTAATCTACTATCATTTATGCACTAAGTGACATCTAAGGCAACCGTCACAAGTGGAATTCATAAAGGTGGAGATAAGTGCATGCTGCTTACATGAATGTGCGTGTAGCATGCAAGACATACCTTATCACAGGATTATAGGCATACATAGTGATGGTTACGTTCTCAGAGCAAGCCTTGCATAAGAGCAAATATACATAGCTACTTATTCAATAAAAATTTGAACAAACCAGATCCATGCTATTACTAGAGAGAGAACTTATTTGCCTAAGCATTTGAAAATGTTGTGCCATACAAACTTGTTCAGATGCATGACAAATATATCAATTACCTTGGTACATCACACTTTCACAAAAAAGCACAAATACGTTGCTTGTGCGAGCATATGTGGGCACTTGCATGAAAGCACATGCACACTAAATTTATGGTTAATAATCTATGTTTGGTACCATACTATTCCATTTTTTTTTAGCACCAAACATCAGTTTATATCCTTCTAGGTAACGAACATTATTATCACTAGATGGGTACCTAGGGGATTTTGGCCATAATTTGATAAAGTGCATGCCAGACTAGACACATCAACAATGATTTGGGACAAACTTTGCTTTCTTGGAAATGACACATCACTATATAAGAAACGGTGATCACATGCATGCTGAGTTGGCAATGTATGGGGTGACATGGCTTCCAAAGAGAAGATGGCAGTGCGGATACTGATTTGGTGATGTGGCGGTAACGTGACTTTGATAGCATGGATGATGATATGAATGCAGAGTGAGGAGTGTGTGGGCTGACATGGCTTCTATTGTGCCGATGATGATATGGATGTTGAGTTGGCAGTTTATGGGTGAAAAAGGACATGAATGCCAAGCTAGAGTAATGTGGGGGAGTGATGTGGATAAGAAAGACGCTGATGTGAATGTGAGTTGGCAATGTGTGGGGTAAAACATAGGGAAACTCAGTCTACCTCATTACAATGAGTCTCTTACACACTTATGTTATGTGGCACACACACTGATTAGTGGCATCAGTTATGGTAGTAGGAAGTGGGGACAGAGAAGAAAGATGATCACTGTTAAGATATTGTGATAATAGGAAAAATAGTTTGTATATGTCATTAAGAAAATAGTACAATAATATATATAGAGAAATATTAGAGTTTTGTGGTATGAGCTCAATATGGCCCATTAACCCATCAGAACTATAACATAACTCTGACACTCCCCCTCAAGCTGGAGCATATATATCGAGCACGCCCAGCTTGTTACATGGATTACTAAAGACTTTAACATTTAAACCCTTGGTGAAGATATCCGCCAGTTGTTCATACGACTGAGTATATAGCGTAGAGATGACTCCCTTTGGTACCATATCACAAACACAAACATAGTGACAATGAACCTCCACATGCTTAGTACGCGCATGGAATGTTGGATTATTTGCAATGAAGATGGTGGCCTGGTTATCACACAACATATGTACCAAAATAATCTCACAAGATGTATGTGCCATCGATCTGTACTTTGCTTCAGCACTCGATCTCGAAACCACATTCTGCTTCTTGCTTCGCCAAGTAACCAAGTTTCCACTAACATATGTAAAAAAGACCAACTTAGACTTTCTATCTCCTCTATCGCCAGCATAACCCGAGTCAGAATAGCCTGTAACGTCTAGGTGACCATTATTCTTGTAGAGAAGCCCTTTGCCGGGAACTCATTTAACATGTACAACAACTCTCAGAGCACTCTGCCAGTGAACTTCTCGTGGCTCATGCATAAACTGATTCAGGAGTCCAACTACGTAAGATATATCAGGACGAGTAACTGTTAGATAAACAATCCTGCCAATCAAACATCTGTATTGATCTGGATCTTTCAGAGATGGTGAAGATGTCTTCAAGAAGGGTGGTGACTGCTCAAAAGGTGTACTCTCGGGTTTATAACCCAATAAACCAATCCCCTCAAGTAAGTCCAAGGCATACTTCTGCTATGAGAGAGTCATCTTGCCTTTGGCATATGCAAACTTAATACCAAGGAAGTATCTGGGTCGTCCCATGTCTCGTATAATGAAATGCTTCATTAAATTCTCTTTAGTTCTTACAATGCCCTGACAATCGCTACCCGTCAACCAGATGCTATTGACATATACCGCAAGTACAACACATCCAGATGAATTGTTCTTATAGAACACAGAGTGATCCACATTGCACCTGCGAAAACTATCTACAATTGCAATTACACTAAACTTTTCAAACCATGTACGAGGGCTCTGTTTCAGACCATAGATCCCTTTCTTGAGCTAGCAAACTAAATTCTTCTCCTGAGCAACATACCAGGGAGGTCGCCCCATAAACACTATCTCAACTAAGTCTTCATAGAGAAAGACATTCTTCATATCAAGTTGAGAGAGTGCCCATGATCAATTCATAGCTATTGATAGTAGAATGGGAATGGAATTCAGACAAGCAACCGGTGAAAAAGTCTCAGCATAATGGACACCATAAGTCTGAGTAAAACCATGGGTCACCAACTGTTTTGTAGCAATCAACTGTGCAATCGGCTTTGTGCTTAACAGAAAAGACCCATCGACAAGTGTGACGATGCTGGCATCAGTAGGGTGAGGCATGAGCTCCCATGTACCACGAGCACTCAAGGCTTCCATTTCCTCATCCATTGCCGTTTGCCACTAAGGAAGCAGACACGCATCCTGGTAGTTCCTGGGAATTGACTTAGCAAACAAGGAAAGAGCAATGGTGCGGAAGGAAGGATAAAGATTATCATAAGAAACAAAAATTGAGATGGGATGTTTGGTGCAAGAACGAATATCTTTGCAAAAGGCAATGGGAAGATCAAGAGACGGATCTACATGGTCCTAGGAGATGACCAAAGGGGGTGGATCTTGGCTGTGGTACACGTTGGTGGCGATGATAAAACTGTCTAAAATGGCAATCTTCCGTATCCGCTAGAGGAGGAGTCACACTAGGTGTAGGCACAACTGGAAGGACCGAAATAGGGATGGGGAGAACAATATTAGAAGGCATAGTCAACATATCGTGAGAAACCAAGTCAAAAAAAAAGATTGAGACTCAAAAAACGTTTCATCCATAGACACAAAGTACTTTCGACTAGTCGGGTGATACAAACTGTATCCCCGTTGGGTGCGGAAATATCCAACAAAGACAATTTAAGTGCATTCGGGTGCAACTTATCTAAACCAGGTGTTAAATCCTGAACAAAACCAACACAACTGAAAACACGAGGGGACAAGCGAAATAACTTAGTATCAGGTAGAAGATGACATAGATGAACCTCTCCCCCCAGGGATGCTAAAAGCATACGATTAACAAAATATACTACAGTTAAGACAGCATCCGACCACAAATACATAGGAACAGTACGCTCCACCAAAAGAGTGCACGCAACATCCAAGATGTGACAATGCTTTCTTTCAGCAACCCCATTCCACCGAGGGGTGTGTGGACAGTACCTTGATAAATAATCCCAATAGATGCACACATAGAGTTGATGGCGTAAGATACAAATTTTAAAGCATTATCGGTGTGAAGACATTTGAGAACAAAGTAGAAAACTAATTCTTTAATTCCAAAATAAACTTTTTAAGCACATCAAGCAATAGGCCGATGATCTTTTAACAAATATACCGATGACACTGGAAAAATCATCAACAAACACAACATAGTAACAATGACCCAAAATAGACGTGACCTTACAAGGTCCCCGAACATCACTATGAACTAGATCAAATAACAACCGACTAGACACTAGAGTAGAACATTTAAAGGTAGCACGATGATGTTTACCCAACTGGCATGACTCGCATTGAAACGACTCGATCGGAATCCAAGGCAAAGTTGGCTGAAGATGACTAAGAGAGGGATAAGCCAATTTGCAGTACCATATGGGGATAACTCGGAGTTACAAACACAAGTTGCCAAACCACGAGTAATATCATTGCGCACCAACGTATACACACCTTCACCATGATTACACCCCAAACCAATCCTCTTCCCCCGCTCCGTAGATCCCGAAAAATGCAAGTGAAAAGGGGAAAAAAGTTACACTACAATTTAATTATAATTTAATTGTTTGGTTATCGTAGAAACGAAAAGCAAGGTTGATAGGAAATTTAGGTATAAAAAGAACATCATTTAGTCTAAGCTGAGAGAAAACCAACACAACTCCCTCTCTAGACACTAAGCACGATCGTCCATCGGCAATTGCCATAGAACGAAAAACAGATGGAGAAAGATTTAAAAAAAAAGCTTTTATACCTGTCATATGAGAGGAGGTTCCGGAGTTAATAATCCGAGAACTATCCTTGGAAGCAAGAAAAGCATTACTTGAGGAAACATGAGAAAAGATCGGGGCGTGAAAAGCTTTTCCTTGTAAGCGCTGGAAGTGGGTGATAGTAACTAACCTGTTTAGCACCGGAAGTGGGTGATGGATCAGCCATCTTAGTACTAGCATTGACCACTGTCGGGTGACCATGCTTATCACAAAGAACGATCCTCACGAGTGGCCCGTCCATTGACGAAGATACACACAAACCTACCCGAGAATCACCACGGTCGGCTCCTCGACCACCATTAGAGGAGCCTTTACCACGCCTACGAGAAGCTAGGAAAGCAAATTTATCGAAGACACAAAGGGCAATGGAGACATGGATTGAGAAGACAGGCGAAGCATGAGAGCATAAACAAGAAGCAAGATCGGACATTCTCTCGTAACTCAAAATAGAACCCTTCACCTGGTTTTGTACTTCAAGAGGGAGTCCAGTAAAGATATGCGATGACCGCAAATTCATTCCAAGAATCGACGAAGAAACAAATCCTTCAAAGAACGAGACAACGGCATCACGGGTGAGGGCCGAGGAACATCACCAGATTCCCATAGATCAATGGGAAAGGCGAGAGATGAGAGGAGGGTTGACGGTAGAGGTGGCGGCGGAGGGTGGAAGGCTAGGGTTTTGAGTGGTGGTGGCGGCGGCTAGAGCGGTGGAGGGTGGAAGGCTAAGGTTTCGAGTGGAAGTGACGGCGACTACAGTTTTGGGTGGTGGCTAGGGTTTAAGAAAGTGCTTTGGTACCATGTGGTAATAGGAACAATAGTTTGTATATCTCATTAAGAAAAGAGTACAAGGATATATATAGAGAAATATTATGGTTTTATGGTATGGGCCCAATATTGCCCATTAACCCATCTAAACTATAACATAAATCTAACAGATATCTTTGCCAGCATATCTCTGAGGTAGTTGATAAATCCTAAATTACATACTTTCTAACATGGCAATTCATGTATTTATACTTATCTTCAAGGCTATTTTCAGACTGCATAGTACTTAGCTTTTTTGGTGTCCAAACCAATCTATATGTATCTCAAGCCAACGTATAAAATTGGGAGCGAAACGGAACAAAACCGATGTACCTTGTCCTTGAAACTTCAGAGTCTGATTCAGAAGCATTCAAAGGAACACATGGCCATGTGCACACCCATATACATTAGTATGTACTTATTTTATACACAGACTAGTTACATGCCCATTCAACCTCCTAGCACTGAAAATAATAAAATCCCAAGAGTTACACGGCCAAGTACCAGACTGTATATTTTGCCTGTGTAACTCTAGGGTTAGCATAGTCTTGAGAATATCGTGTCACAGCCTAGATACATGGTTGAATACATGCATGTGTATTAGCCCGACTCCTACATCGATAAAAGGATTTGGAAATAAAGAAGACGTATCTTGTGAACCTTGTTTTTGGAAATAACGGTGGTTGGGGCTTTGGGCTTTAGAGGGGACGACACTGGAAACCGAGGGAGTGGCATCCAACGGTGCTACACCAATTGTAATCGATCCTAAGAGCTATTTGGACTAGAAGTGAGTTCTTCATTATGAATTTGGAGTTTTATTTGTGTTTTTATCGATTTGTAATGAATAAGATCCTAATGGAGGGGTAACTTCCTTAGGTGTCCGGCTTTAATGTCGCTTAAATTCTTTATTTTCATATTGTTCTTTATTCAGAATTTCCTTTAGCTTGTTTGATTCATCTGTGTTATATGATGTTGGTTTAACGTATCGAAAGAGGCTGTCCGATTATGGTTTCACATTAGATATTGAGAGATCCATGTGAGAAAATTACACATCGCCGTGTACCTTCCGATTAGGATCATCGTAGTTTATCTCCTATCCTTGACATGGGATTCTTAGAGCTCTTTGCCATCGTGTCAAAGTAGGTTTGAAAGAAATTTTGACCTATCTTAGCATGGAATTTGTTGTTGAGGGGTATCAAGAAAGCACTCAACATAGTTTTGAATTTCCTTCAGTGCATAAATCTTTTGATCAACGCTTTATTAAGTTCAATTACTTTTCATTAATTGAATGGAAGTCTTATCCAGGCACATGTCTCATCTTTTGATTCAATCACTCCTTATATTGTCTGTCCAGTGGATCAGTTAATTTTCATATTTTTTTTCTAGAAAGAAACTCTTCTCATTTTGATTCTAGGTTAGGTTGCACCATTAAGATCAGTACTAGTGTTCTACAATCTCTGTGGGTACGACAACCACTTTTTCTTACCTAATTTATTATTTAACAACCCGTACACTTGCAGTATAGAGTTGCACAGTAAGCACAACACCCATCAACAATTTTACTTCACAGCTAAACTGGTAGATCCTATCATTTATGACAATGTTTTCATACTTGTTACAGACTATGTGAACTTTCCTACATTAAATCCTGGCCGTTGGATTCCTTTTGATTTTTTATTTTTTAAAAAGAGAGATCAACCAAATCCTTGTGATAAGTGCATTTTATACATATATTTTATCCATTTTATACCTATTATTTTCTTGTCCTTCAGCCATTATTTTTCTAGTTCGGTGCTATTTGAGGTATTATGTGTAAAATGTACAACTATTTAGGTCCTGGGACAATTATAAGTGGTTTGGAGAAGATTTCATAACAAAAGGACCAAAACGGTAGTTCATCAAGGCAAGCAAGGCCTAAGCACGGGCATGCTTCTCAGCCATGCAACTCACACGAGTTTCAAGAGAAATGAATAATTCACAAGCACGGCTATAGGCCTCAGAGCATGGGCATGCAGATGAGAGCACGGTGTAAGTATGGGCGTGTTTCAGCCCAAGTGCTTTACTGCCTAGCGAAAATTCAGAAGCTACTGGAAATTATTATTTGCCCGTAAACGGCATGCCTTGAAGCACGGCCCAATCACGCCCATTCTTAGGTCGAAACTTAGGTTAAAAGCACCAAAAATTAGGTTTTGGCGGGCTTTTTTGTCTGGCGACGGCTAAGGCGAAGGAAGGATATTACTGTACATATTTCACCATCCTCATGGGAGAATTAGAGCATCAATTGTAGGCCAATATCAGGGGTGGGGTCTCATCAATCATTAGACCCTTGGAGCTCAACGAAGATGCAGACATATAGGGAGTTTTTGAATTCCTCTCTATTTGTTTCTCTTATTGTTTTCTTGTTTAGTGAACACATGAGGGGCTAACTTTCTCGGGTACCTCGAGTTGTGAACTTGGTTTAAGATTGTATTTGAACACTTGTTTTGCAATGCTTATGGAGTCTTTTGTTTATCTGGTTAAATCTTTTGTTGCATGCTTGATGTGCGTGATTGCATAGTTTGATTTTATAAACTTAGCATGTGTTGTTGCGTTAGCGTAATTACCGAAGAGTAATTGCTCCCTCGAAGTGCAAGAACCGCAAAGTATAATCAATCCCTTGATGTTGTCATAGCCATAGTTGCAACAAGGCTTCCAGAGCATACATAGATTTCCTGGGATATACCTGATAAGTCTTGCAAGAGTTTAAGTATAATTTGACAACAAGGGATTGACTCGGGGTCCGACTCCTCGATTGAGCAACTTTGCTAGAAATTTCCCCAGTCTCTTATTCCTTATTTTTTGCCCACGTTCCTAGACTCTTAGTCTTAATTCAACCCCAATTGTTAATCAATTAGATATTAAGGAACGAGAGAGTATTGAAAGCTATACTAGTCCCTGTGGATTCGACCACCCGACCCTCTCAGATGCACTTTACTACTTGTATAACCCATGCACTTGCGGATATGCAAGAGGTGTACCAAGTTTTTGGCACCTTTCCTGGGGATTGGCAACTTTCAAGAAATTTCAAGTCTTAGTAATCTAGTCATTATTTTCTCATTCCTTTCTTTGCTATTCTTTGCTTCTATCGTTTTCTATTCTTCCAATTTTTTTTGGTTTGTGTATATATCTTTATTCTTGCTTCCTATTTTAACTTCCTGTTTTCTTGTGAAGGTGATAGTGTATGTCCCGTGGGAGTTCATCACCATTGCCGAGCCTTGACTCAAACATTGAACGAACACTTCATCAGAGATTGAGGCAAGTCAATCTTGGGGAATCCAGGGCTGTTGAGATCATTGTGGAAGTAGACCAAGAAGGTACCATAGCTAGAAATCAACGAAGTATTTCAGATTATGCAAGGCCAAATCTGGAGGGATCTGGATGAAGTATATTTTGCCCTCCTATCGCAGCGAACAACTTTGAAATGAAGCCTACCTTTATTCAAATGGTGTAATAGATGTGCCAGTTCGATGGTTTTCAAAATAAAGATCTTTATGCCCATCTGGCGAGTTTCTTGGAAATCTGTGATACGTTTAAGGCGAACAATGTGTCCGAGGATGCGGTGCACCTTAGACTATTCCCATTTTCCGTGCGTGGAAGGGCCAAGTAGTGGCTAAGTCCCCTGCTAGCGGGTTCGATCACTAGTTGGGCTAAAATGGGAGAGAAATTCCTTACTCGATACTTCCCTCCAGCCAAGATCACCAAACTCAGGAGAGACATCTCTTCCTTCCGACAGCTTGAGTCTGAAACTTTGTTTGAGACTTGGGAGGTATACAAGGATCTGTTGAGAAAATGCCCCAGCACGACGGGATAGTAGAGTCGATGCAAATCCAGATTTTCTATAATTGGCTGAATATTACTACATGGTAGATACTAGATGCGGCAGCCAGAGGATCTTTGTGTAGTAAACAACCCGAGGAGGCAGAGAATTTAATTGAAGATATGGCCTCCAATGGGTACCAGTGGAGTCTGAGAGGAACAAGCCAGTCAAGGCTGCTGGCATTTATAAGGTGGATGCACTTACCACTCTGGCGGCACAAGTTGAAGCCATTTCCAAGCAGTTGGATATTATGCAAGTGCAACCGCCGAATCCCGTCATGAGTTATGATACTTGGGGAAGTCAAGCTGGACCCAGTCGCTCTTCCTATGGGGGTACAAGTACTGAGCAGATTGATTTCATTGGGTAGAATCAGCGGTACTAAAACAACCCCTACAATAACACCTACAATCCTGGGTGAAGGAACCAACCCAACTTCTCATGGAGTCAACCGGCACAAAGACAGTAGTGTCCGCCACCACCACCTCAGCAGTAGCAGTAGCAGTAATCTCAGTTTCCTACAGCTCTGCCTCAGGAGAGCAAGGGACTGACAGTCGAGACCCTTCATCCGCAGTATATTCAATCCATTGATGTCCGTCTTTCAAGGCACGAGGAATTAATGCGTAATCAGTAAGCATCCCTACAAAATCTGAAACATCAAGTGGCGTAGATTGCCAAAACGCTGGCTGAGCACCCCCTATGATCATTACCAAGCAATATAGAAGTTAATCCCTGGGAGTCATTAAAGGCAGTCACACTAAGGAGTGGTAAGGAGTTGGCATCGCCACCTGTTTAAGTGCAAGAAGAAGAACTTCCCAAATCTGAAAGGGTAGTCATCAAGGATGACAGTGATTTTGATACAAATGTGAAGAAGACGGCAAGGGGCAAGGAAAAGGATCCATTGCCTGGATATCGACCTACTTTACCCTACCCCGCAAAAGTAAGGAAAGATCAGCAAGAGAAGCAATACAAGGAATTCTTGGACATATTTAAGACATTACATATTAATGTCCCTTTTGTTGAAGCCCTAGCTAAAATGCCACGTTATGCTAAGTTCCTTAAGGAATTACGGATGAATAAGAGGAAGTTAGAAGTAGTGTCGACTATCACTTTTAGCGAGGAATGCTCTGCCATTATCTCTAATAAATCCCCAAGAAAGAGAAAGATCCAGAGAGATTTATCATCCCTTGCACTATTGGGTTAATGATGGACGAAAAAGCACTCGCTGACTTAGGGGCAAGTATAAATTTGATGCCCTACAAGATTTTTGAGAAATTGGGACTGGGGTAGCTCAAGCCCACCAAGATGACACTTCAAATTACCGATCGATCTGTTTACCAACCGATGGGAATAATTGAACATGTTTTGGTGAAAATCGACAAGTTTATTTTTCCGGTGGACTTTGTAATCTTAGATCTGGATGATCGAGCGGAAGTACCTTTGATCTTAGGGCGACCATTCTTAGCAACATCACCGGCCATTATTGATGTGAAGGACGGCGAATGGTACTACGAGTAGGGGATGAGGAAGTGGTGTTCAAGGTTAAGGACGCCACGTGTCACTCTATTATTTTTTGTTGACACGTGTTATGGTGTAGACATTGCGGATAATTTTGTTGATGACTTTGTGTAGGACACATGGATAAAGGATGAGCTTGACGAGTTATTAGGGGAGAAGCCCCCAGATGAAGTTGTTGCGTCGATGGAAGAAGAGGTTATGGTTGAACTGGCCTCGGCTGAAGTTCTAGCTTGACTCCCAGTGTTGGGGAAGCAGTCTCGAGCTTAGAAATGATGGAAGAAAGTCTCCACCCGGAAGAAGAAGCTACTGGCCACCATATCACCCTCTCATTTTGCTCTTCTAAGGGTGGGAGAAATTTATTTAATTGATTCAATAACTCCATACTTCAGTAATTATGCTACAGGCCGCGAGGAAAAGGCTTATGTTCTTGAATTTTTGTGAGGTCAAGGCAGGTACGTCAAGCTAGTCACATTAAACATGCGCTCATTAGGAGGCAACCCAAGTTGTTTGGTTTATTTGGCTTTTGTGTTTTTCTTCCTTAGTTTTCTTCATGTGTTTTGTTTTCGTGTTTTAATGTTTAGAGTTGTGCATTTTTGGGTCTCTTGGTTGCTTGCACTCTCAATGTTAACCCGCATCTCAGAGCATGTGTTTATAAGGCGAGTAGTTCAGGGGAAGCCGAGGCCTGGAGGCCTTCTCAAGTCCAACACGGGTAAAGCACGACAATGTTCATGGCCATGCACTTTACAGGAAGGCAAACTAATTTGTCTCTCTAGGCAACACGGTTTCAGCATGCCCGTGCTCCAACAGTGTACTCACCTAGCACGATGACTGTGCTTCGAGCACAGCCATGTTCCCCAATTTTTTCAATTATTTTTCTATACACGAGGGAAGCACTGCTGTGCTTAAGGCGTGTTCGGAGCGACTGTCCGCCTTCCGGGTGATTCTTCTTTTATGTAGAGCGGCTCACCTGTCTTTTTTTTCACTTGTGCTCGCGAATTGCTTCTTTCCTTTGATCTTTACTATGGTTCCTTGCTCGTGGACCATCGGTATTTCAAGTTTTTCAAGTTTTCCCCTTCTCAAATTTTCCTTTTCGAAGAAAGGTATGTTGACGGTTTCAATTTGTTGTTTTTCCTTTGAACTTTGTTTAAACATTTCGCAATTCTTGTGTAGAACCTTTGTATGCATGTTATCACCGAATTAGAACAATCCTCATCATTCTAAACTCAATTGTACCGTCATTTTAGACCTAAGGTTCGATGGGGAAGACACTTTCCCTCGAAACACAGGCGTGCTTACGAAAGCATGGTGTATTTATGTGAAAATTCTAATCAGGCGAATATTGGCGTGCCTACACAAGCACGACCGTGTTTATGTTGTTTTTCTTAAAGTTTTAACTGTTTCATCTACAGATCATGCCTAGGAAGGCTACCACATCAGGCCCATTGTCTAAGAGGCCTAGAGGGGAGGCATCGGCCCCTTCCACTTCCACCGAGCCAACTTTTGGTGCCCCCGCCCATTAGGAGCGCTACACCTGATCTGCGGTAAGCCGTTCGGGGAGTCAGGAGCGCTTGATTAGGTGGTACTAAGGAAAGTGGGCCTTGCCGTCGATGTCCAGAGAAACTTGGGAGTAGGAGCGTGGGAGCGGCTCTTCTCCATCACCGGCACACCATTCCGTGAGCTGTCTCTGAATGTCCTCGCCACATTCGAGATGCCCTCGGGCCCCATCAACTACCACCGCACAGACACCATCCTGTTTCAGGCATTTGGTGCACTCCATCGAATGAGTTTGACGGAGTTCTCCATTAGACTCAGGCTCCACTATGAGGAGTTCGCCCGAACTCTTGCATATGACTCCCTTGCTGATCGCCCGGCCCCCTGGAGAGTCACAGGAGGAGTGTTGCCGATGACTCAGTACAGAACGGTCCTATGACCAACGCCAGTCAAAGGCGTCATCTCTCCATATCTCGGCACTCAGGTATATCCATTTCCTACTCAGCCACACCCTCACAGATCGCGAAGATAGCACTGGCATCATCAACTGCCGTGACTTTGACTTTCTACTGAGTATATTGGATGGCTTCTCCATGCATCTAGGATATGAGGTGGCTGCCAGCATCCAGCACCAGGGTACCAATCCTCGGATCGGTGTCCTTTTCGTGAGTCCCTACATCACCAGTCTCATTCTGGGGATGGGCCTTCAGGCTGGGACCCGTGGCATGAGGATGGTGGGGGGCGTTACCCCCATTACCGTGGATATGATGCGATCCATGGGCATGCTCGGCGCTATCAGCTACTGCTCCAGACTTGCCACCTGCAGCTGCCGGCCCTTCGTTTCCTCGAACTCCGCGCACCCGAGCTTTCGCTAGCCATGCCGCACAACTGGCCGGTTCACCATCATTTCGGCATTGGATGACAAGGAGTTTGCAGTGCCTAGCTGAGCGTTTGGATGTCTCCCTCTCTCCCCCATTTGCATCTACCACTTCGACATCCAAGAGTGTGGGGCTTGACACCGGCGACCTCGCCTTGGACTCCTACTCTAGTACTGAGAGCAACCGTTTCTAATCCTGCATCTTTTCTTTCAGTTTTTATTTCTTGTATTTCATTTCTGTTCTATTTTATTTTTGTATTGTTCAGTTAGAAAGGGGAGTCCCTTCCTAAACTAAACTCTTTTGTTTGTGTGTTATTTTATTTGGAACTTTTGTTTTTTTTATTATTTGCAGCCCTACTAATGTTTGTATCTATCTATCTATCTATCTATCATGATGTATGGTTGAGCACCCACTGTTTTTCTTAGAATGGCCTCAACTGGGAGATGGACTTAGGAAACACCTTCCTGTCATGCCAGAATAATTTTGCCACAGCAGCAATAACATGTGGATTATGATCGCTCCTCATGAGAGCATCTGAACTCTTTTGCCCTCGTTGAGAGGGACTTAGGAAACACCTCAAAGGAGAGGCGACTACTGGCAGACGGTCACTTGAGCTTGGAAGGTCAAGCTTAGGGCAGTCCTTCAAACTTTTCCCTCAATTTTCTCTTGAGCTTTCAATTATTTTGTATGGTCATTCTTTTTAACATTGAGGACAATGTTTAATTCAAGTGTGCAGGAGAGTTTAAATTCATGTTTTCATGATGATAATGCATGACTTAGGATGATCTATGAATTTTTGGATAGGAATTTCTAAGCTAGGGAGACAATGAGTATGTTAGTGTCCATTTTCTTTGAACTTAAGGATAAACTCACTCTTATTCTGGAAACCTAAGTTCCATCACTTCACCCAATTTTGTGCAGCCACTTTGTTTAGAAGAAAGTTTATTTTCAAGGACTTTAAAAATTTTGACTCCGAAAAACTCAAGTCTAAAAGCAAAAAGCGTAAAATCAAAAAGAGAAAGAAACTAATTTCGAAAAGATGGATCCCTTTTATAATGCCCTATCGAATTTTGAAAATAACAAGTAATATGGTAGAAAGAGCTATCACCCTAGAAGAAGTGAAAGCCGTATCCGAGTAGTCAGATCTTAGGCATCACAAATGTCATTTTTGATGATCTACCGGGTAAAATGGCTACTTTTAGGGTGTATGAATCTACTACCCAGTTTAGGAGTCAATAATTGAAATTGAGGTCCTCTCTAACGAGACCTCTTTAAAAACATTTGAGGCGTACTTTTTTAGGTCGCACACACATACACGAAGTATAGAGTAATAGTGAAACTATTTCATGAGCTTTCAATTGACATATATACTTACTACTTAAAGTCTCTTAGATTTTAGAAATTCCTTACCTTGCTGAGATCAGAGGTCATGCCCTTATCTTTTTGTTGGAAGTAAGTTTTTGCTTGAGGACAAGCAATGATTCAAGTGTAAGGATATTTGATTAGTGCATTTTGTACATATATTTTATCCACTTTATACCTAGTATTTTCTTGTCCTTCAGTCATTATTTTTCTAGTTCAGTGTTATTTGAGGTATTATGTGTAAATTGTGTAGATATTTAGATCCTGGAACAATTATAAGTGGTTTGGAGAAGATTTCATAACAAAAAAGCCTAAGGGGCAGTTCGTCAAGGCAAGCACGGCCCAAGCACGGGCGTGCTTCTCAGCCGTGCAATTCACAGGAGTTTCAAGAGAAATGAAGAATTCACAAGCACTGCCACAACCAACAGAGCACGGGCATGCAGATAAGAGCATGACCTAAGCACGGGCATGTTTCACCCCGTGCACTTTACTACCTAGCGAAAATTCAAAAGCTACTGGAAATTATTATCTGCCATAAACTGCACGCCCCGAAGCACGGCCCAAGTACGCCCGTGCTTGGGTCGAAACTTAGGTTAAAAGCACCAAAAATTAGGCTTTTGTGTCTGGCTGTAGTTGGGGCAATGGAAGGAGATTACTGTACATATTTCACCATCTTCAGAGGAGGATTAGAGCATCAATCGTAGACCAATACGGTAGGGTCTCATCAATCATTAGACCTTCGGAGCTCAATGAAGATACAGACATACAGGGAGTTTTTAAACTCTTCTGTATTTGTTTCTCTTATTGTTTCCTTGTTGAGTAAACCCATGAGGGGCTAACTTTCTCGGGTGCCCCGGGTTGTGAACTTGGTTTAAGATTTTATTTAAACACTTGTTTTGCAATGATTATGGAGTCTTTTGTTTATCTTGTTAAAGCTTGTGTTGCATGCTTAATGTGCTTGATTGCATTGTTTGATTATAAAATTAGCATGTGTTGTTGTTTTAGCGTAATTATCGTAGAGTAATTGCTCCCTCAAAGTGCAAGAACCACGTAGTATAATAAATCCCTTGATGTAATCATAGTCATAGTTGCAACAAGGCTTCCAAAGCACACATAGATTTCCTTGGAAATACCTGATAAGCCTTACAAGAGTTTTAGTATAATTTGACACCAAGAAATCGACCCGGGGTCCGACTCCTCAATTGAACAACTTTGCTAGAAATTTTCCTTGTCTCTTATTCCTTCTTCTTTGCCCACGTTCCTAGACTCTTAGTCTTAATTTAACCCCAATTGTTAATCAATTAGATATTAAGCAATGAGAGAGTATTGAAAGCTATACCAGTCCCCATAGATTCTACCACTCGACCCTCTCAGGTGCACTTTATTACTTGTACAATCCGTGCACTTGCGGATACACAAGGGACGTACCAAGTTTTTATCTTTTCTTTCCCTTTGGGGAAGGCGAAGCGAGGGGAAAACGGTGTACCTTTAGGGGTCAAATCTGGACCGAGAGATCATTCTGGGAGTGGAGGAACGTTGGCAAGATCATCATCTGATGCTCTCCGATGAAGATTGTGAAGCAAGAAGGGAGTTTATGGATTTTATTTCATTCTCTTGTTGCTTTTCTTATATTTCTTATAGAATTATGAGGGGCTAACCATTCTCCAGTGCCCCGAATTCATGAACTCAGATGTTATTTTATAGTTGAACATTTTCTTGTAATGTTTATGGAGTCTTATTGATTTCTATTGTTTAATCTTATGTTGCATAACTTGATATGCATGATTAGCGTAGGATGATTATAAAACTTTGCATGTGTTGATTAGCTTAGTGCGATCGCCATAGGGTGATCGCTTTCTTCGAAGTGCATGATTCCCGCAGTTATACTCATAATCCTCGACGGTCATGATTGCCATAGATGTAACAAGTCTTTGAGAGCACACAAAAGTTTCGTAGGATGTACCTGATAAACATTGTGAGAAAGTGACTGCAAACTATTCCGAAGGATTAATCCGAGATGCTACTCCTATCACTGATCTCTCGTTACCTGAACCCTGTCTCTCCACTGTGCTTCTTATTTTCTTTACTTTTCTTTGTAATTAGTTTTCAACCCAAATTTTTGAGTCAGCCTGATATTAGAAATCCAATGAGTATCGAAAGTTATACTAGTCCCTGTGGATTGGACTACCCAACCCTTTTGGGTACACTTTACTACTTGTACGACCCGTGCACTTGCGGATACACAAGGGGTGTATCAACTTGAGAGTGTGATCTTATTTCAATATTTTCTTATCACGAGCTGTGATAGACATAACCCTTCTTTTTACTTTGTTGGATGTTGTTAAGGCTCTTTGAGTTAGAGGTTTTAATTGTCTCATTGGTTTTTATATTGTAAGAATGGTAAGTTCTACAGCTCTATTTTGGAAAAAACAAAAATGTTTCATCAATTTATTAATTTGAGTCAAAATTTGAGAGAGGCTAATATAAGAAAGTTGTAAAGTTTGATGTCAACTAAGTACCTACAAAATTTCAAATTTTATACATCTATAGTTTGCGAGATTTAGCCCTATTAATGTGGTTTGGTAAAACAGTATTTTATGCAAACTTGAAGATTGATTGACATTTTTTATGTTTTTTGAGGCTGAATCAAGCAAAGTGAAAAATAAAAAAGTTGTAGAGTTTGATGTCGAGATAAGTACCCGCAAAATTTCACATTTTATACATATGTAGTTTACGAGATATAACCCTATTAGTTTAACTATGTCAAATAAGAAGTTGTTCATTTTTGGATTAACTGTTTATTTCTAAAATAGGATGTTATTTGAGGATGTATGATAAGTGCTAATTTACATATTTTTCCACATGCGATTTCATATATTTATACTTGTCATCAAGGTTATTTTCAAACTGTTTAGTACTTAGTTAGCTCATTTTGTTCTCTAGACTAATGTACATGTACCTCAAGCAAAACAGAGCAAAATTGAAGCAATGAGAAGTGTCGAAAGATATACACGGCCAAATACATGCCCGTGTACTTTACACGTGTAATGACAAAGTCTAATTCAGAAGCATTTAGAGAAATACACAGCCATGTACATGATCATATATTTATACACGGACTAGTTATACGGCCATTCAACCTCCCAATTTAGAGCAAAACGAAATCCTGAGAGTTACACGGCCACAGGACATGGCCGTGCGCTTTGCCAGTGTAACTCTAGGGTTAGGGAAATCTCAAGATCATTGAACCGCAACCCAGATACATGGCCGGATAAACGGCCATGTACAGGCTCGTGTACTTGCTCGATCTTTGCGACTATTAATGACTTTAGAAAGAAAGAAGACGAATCTTTTTAGACTTATTTCAGGAAATAGCGGCAACTGAGGCTCAGGGCATCAGAGAAGATGAAAAGGAAGATAATGGAAACGGAGGAGATCATGTTGAATGGTGGCTAAACCAATCATGATTGATCCCAAGCATTATTTGCGTTTTTATTTCTTTGTATTGAAGAAGACCCCAATGGAGGGCTAACTTCCTTGGGTGTCTGGATTTGATGTAACATGAATTCGTTATTTTCATATTGTTTTTAATTGAGATTTTCTTTAGTTTGTTGGTTTCATCTTTGTTGTTTAATGTTAGTTTAGGGTATTGAAAGAGGCTTTACCATTATGATTTCTCATTAGGTATCGAGAGATCCATTTGATTAGATCACACATAAATGAATATATTTTTATTGATGTGCACTAGCGATAGGACATCATGTACGTCCTTCTGATTAGGATTGTCATAGTTTTTCTCTGATCCTTAACATGAGATTCCTAAAGCTTTTGGCAATCTTGTGAAAATAGGTTTGAAAGAAATTTTAGTCTATCATTGAATGGGATTAGTTGTTGATGGATATCGAGAGAGCACTCAACATAATCTTGAATTCTTTCGATCTAAGAACCCTTAGATCAAATCTTTATTAAATTCAATTACCTTTTATTAATCCAGGGAAATTTTATCCTGGAATCGATCTCATCCTTTGATTTAATTGCTCCTCTAATTTCTTTCTATCCGATTGGTTAATTTCTGTACTTTTATAGAAACCAACACTTCCCATTTTAATTTTAGGTTAGATTGCACAGTTAGGATCAATACTAGTGTTCTTCAATCCCTGTGGATACAACAACCTCTTTTTCTCACCTATCAGTACACTTACGCACAACACCTATCAATATATGTTGAGAATATGCATGTTAAAAGAGTAATGTCTGATTTTGTGTGTTTGTAGAAATAAATGGACATTCAAATGGATGCTATAAATTTAATAATATTCTAATTAGTGGAAATTTTGGATATGTCATTTCTCATTTATCTAGTTTTCTTTGAAAAAAGGATCTTATGGTTTGGAGAATCATAGACAAAGTTATGCAAGTTTGAGTTCTCAAATGTCATGTTGAAATAATTCATATGTTCTTTAGATTTGATAATTAGTATTATATCTTTCAAGGAATTTGGATTTGGGAAAATAAAATAATCTCATGACTTTTTTTGCACTTATAGTCTTCTGAAATATGTTTTTGCAATACTATTGCTTATTACCACTTTAACCTTGGCAGTATAATTGGTGTCTTGAAATCTTTTTGCATATCCCTAAATTTTGTAAATTTATATTATTGGTGATTTATAGGTTTTTTTTTTCCAAGTTTAAGACATGCTAAAAAATTTTTAGTTGGTGTCAGAATCTGACTTATTGATATAGTCAAGTAAGTGATCACATATAAATTCTTATATATGTATACACTTAAATTTTGATTTTCTGCACGTTCTCAATTGCCATTTTGATGGAACTCAATTATTTATTTTTCAAATTTCTTACTATTATATTTTCTGAATTATTTATTTATAAAAATTTTATTTTTATTTTTAATTATTTAGTTTTTATTACCATGCTAAGTAATTATATTTTTCTGAAATTTGTATACTTTTTCAATTATTTAAAAATGTTACAAATTATCTTTTCATATTTAGATTGAGTATAACTGGCTTATTTTGATATTATCATGCGCATATTATTACTTCTGATCCACAAATTTTGATATTTGTAGTTTTGTGAAGATTACGTATTTTCACAAAAGCATTTTAGTCTCCAATAAACTATGCACTAACCTTGTCATTGGGGGTTAAACACTAGCCATGTCAACATGTAATTATGTTAAAAAACTATAATTTCACACCATCCCGTCAATGAGCAATAACGGTCTCTGATATTTTGGCTTTGGTCACTAAGGGTAAACAAATGAATTTTAAAATTTTAACTTGAGTCACCAAGTTTAAATAAATGACCTTCAATATTTTATTTTGGTCAAACTAAATTGAGAGGCCTATATTGTTTTTATCTAAAAATCAAACTCTGTTGAATCATTTTGGTTTGTTTATGAATTGTATTTTGGTAGATGCTCTATTATATCATATCAATAATTTCTTATTCTGGATTCATGAGATTTTTATATGATCCCAAATATTTTTGGTGGTTGCTTATTGGGCTCTTAAGCTCATTAAATTTGTTATGCTTTTTCAGATTAGGAGTATTGTTTCTTTGTGGTCATCTTAGTGGGCTCATTGAGCAAGTCACCATCTAGTTTAGCAAATAAATAAGTTCTTCTTCTGGACTTGGAATTTTATGTTTTTGAATAAATATCATTCCAAATTTTATTACTGGAACTCTTGTAATTTGCATGTTATAGCTTTCTTTTACTTTAGAAAATCTTTATTTTTGTTAGATGTTATCTTCTACTGTGAGACAAGTTATGAGACCTTGCATGCCTACTTAGTCTCAGTCTTGTAAGTATGTGGTCGTTTGTTGATGCTTCGGACTCAGGGTATGATAAATTTTAGTAGTATCATAGCTTTAGTTAAATTTGATCTTAGTATCCTAATATCGTAGATAAAACTGTCAAATTTTAAATAGTAGTCATTCACTCTTCAATTTAGCTTAACTCTTGCTTGATAATAGTTATTTGGTAGATATGTTCTATGACCTTGACTCCAATTGGGTTTGCCTCACATAATACCGCCTTGTAGACCTTCTAGGAGGAATGTGGTTAAAATATAATGGCAAGCATCTGCTGCTAGGCAAGTCACTACTGAAGGAGAGATGAATACAACTGACAATCATGGGGTGATGCTGGACATTATGCGAGAAGTGGTAGAGATGGTGCGTGAACAGAGGCAACGACAAGCACAAGCATCACCTCCATCAAGTCTGCTTCCTCAGCCAATTGAAGTGCCTAAGGAAAACACCATCATGGAATTCAAGGGATTTGGTCCGCCCCCATTTGAAGGTACTGCTAATCTTGATGAGATCGAAGTTTGGGTAGAGAAAAAAGAGAAAACCTTCAAAGTGATGAAATGTTCTAAAAAGGAGCAACTCAAGTTTGATGCTCAATGGTTTAGCAAATAACTGGCACGGAGGAGAACTTCACACTCGCCAAGAATAGGTGGTTAATTCTTGGGAACACCTGATACAAGCTCTCTACCACAAGTATTTCACCTAGGACAAGATCGTTTAGTTTGAGAAGAAGTTCATTAATTTTACTTAAGGGACTATGACTATTAATGAGTATGAGATGGAGTTTGACAAGTTTTCTAGGTATTCTCCAAAACTAGTGGACGATGACTAAAGCATGGCTCGACACTTTAAGGGAGGCCTGTACCCACACAGTGGTAGGGGCTAAGCCGCCTTCCACCTAACTGGCTATGCAAAGGTGGTGGGTCATGCTAAGTCCCTAAATATTGTGTGTAATGACACCAAGGATCAACAAAAGAAATTTCAGAAAAAGAAAGGTAGAACCTTTGAGAATTAAGGGACCCATTAAGAAGTGGAGGAAACCTAGGTTGGATGCAGGACAAAGTATGTCTCAGACTATCAATAGGCTACTAGCTCCACGATCTCTGGGACTGCCATCAGTTTCTTTCGACATGCGACCATAAATTGTAGATGTTCTACTGGAGCCTATTTCAAGAATGGTAGTCTAGAGTATCATATTACAAAATGCCCACACCTTCCTTCTAGAGCACCTAGAACATTCAGCGAACAGAGTTCGAGGTATGTGCCGAGACCTAAGCCTAAGGCTTCTTGAGGTCAACATTCTGGAAGGAAACTGGTCAGTGAGCAACAATCTTCCTCAAGTCAGCAAAAGACAAGAAGGCGAAAGGCAAAGGGCATGTTTATGTGATGGCTCAGGAGGATGTACACACCTCTAATGCAATGGTCTCAAGTAACTTATCAGTTTATTTTGGATATGCTTGTGCATTATTTGATTCTGAAGCTATGCATTCGTTCATATCTTCGGCATTTGTTTGAAAGCATGCTTTGCTTATTGTTGCTATGAAATATGATTTATGTTGTGCCACCCATTTGGGAATCAAAATTGTGCTTGAAAAAGCCAATGTGAATTATCCAATTCTTATTGATGGTCATAATTTGCTAGCTCATCTACATGTCATGAGCATTAACGACTATGATGCTATCTTGGGAATGAATATTCTGTCTGCCTCCCATGCTGCAGTTGACTGCTTTACATAGAGAATTCCTTTTGAAATCCCTGGAAAGACAGAGTTCACTTTCAATGGTAGTGATTCTGCATCACCAACTCGAGTGATTTCCACCCTGCAAGTGCATAAATTACTCTTGAATGGGTGCTTGGGATTTCTTGCAATGGTAGCTGAAGCCCCATCTGAGGAGCTGGTGCTAGATGATATTCTTGTGGTTAGAATGTTCTCTTATGTCTTCCCAGAAGATCTTCTTGGCCTACCACCAGTCAGGGAAATGGAGTTTACTACTGATCTAGTTCCGGGAACCAATCACATCTCTAGAGCCACTTTTATAATAATTCTTGCTGAGTTAAAAAAGAAGAAAAAGAAGCTAGAGGAACTCCCTGAGAAGGGTTGCATTAGGCCGAGCGTTTCCCCGTGGGTGCTATGTTTTTGTTTGTAAAGAAGACATATGGTAGTTTGCGGTTGTGTATTGACTAATGAGAGTTAAACAAGGTCATAGTGAAGAATCGATATCCACTGCCTCAAATAGACAATCTCTTTAACCAATTGACGGTCATGATATCATCAATTGAGGATCAAGTCTGAAGATGTGTTAAAAACTGCATGACGGACTCATTATGGGCATTATGAGTTCCTTGTAATGCCCTTCGGGTTGACAAATGCACCAGCTACTTTCATAGACTTGATGAATAAAACCTTCCAACTTCTCTTAGATAGGTTGCTGATGGTGTTTATTGACGACATTCTGGTGTATTCGAAAAGTTGGGCAGAGCATGTGGAGCATTTGAAGATTGTACTGGGGATTTGATAAAGAAGAAATTTTTTGCAAAGTTCTCCGAATGTGAGTTTTGGTTAAACAAGGTTGCTTTCCTTGGTCATATTATAACTAAGGATGGAATTTTTGTTGATCCCAAGAAGATAGAAGCAATTGTTGAGTGGAAGAGGTCTACTAATGTGATAGAGATTCGCAGCTTTTTGGGGTTAGCCAGTTATTACGAACGGCTTATAAAAAGATTTTCAGTGTTGGTAGCACCTTTGACAAGACTCACCAGGAAAGATGCTAATATTCAGTGGTCAGATAAGTACGAGCAGCGCTTTCAAGAGATGAACCTATGACTGGTGTTAGTGTCTATTCTCACTCTTCCTTCCCCTGCGAAAGGGTTTACCATATATAGTGATGCTTGTAAAATGGGATTGGGTTGTGTTTTGATGCAGAATGGGCATGTGGTGGCTTATGCATTAGACAGTTCAAGCCGTTTGAGGAGAATTACCCTACTCATGATTTGTAGTTAGTTGTAGTGATCTTTGTTCTAAAAATTTGGATGCATTACTTATATGGAGAGGCTTGTGAAGTGTTTACAAATCACAAGAGCCTCAAGTACATCTTCACTCAAAAAGAGCTAAACATGAGGCAGAGGCAATGGTGAAATTGTTAAAGGATTATGATTTGACTATCAGCTATCATCCTGGTAAGGCAAATGTGGTGGTTGATGCGTTAAATAGGAAGTCTTTCAGTAGTGTAAATGCAATAATCACTTCCCAGAGGCTATTTTAGAGGAAATTAGGGGAATGAATACTGATGTTGCAGGATAGTGGTGTTTCTTTAGTGATTTTGGCCTTACGGCCTACTCTGCTAGAGAGAACTCACCTTACAGTCTACTATGGTGGAGAGAATTAAAGCAGCACAAGTTGAATATTTTTAGAAGATTAGACAAGATGTTGAAGCAAACACCTAGTTTCAATTTAGGGTTCATGAGGATGGCTCCACAAAATTCGGGGGCTGGGTTTGTGTTTTTAACAATCCATAGTTAAAGAAGGAGATAATGGAAAACGTTCACTACACTAACTATTCAATGCATCTTGTCAGTACTATAACATACAAGGATTTGAAAAGTACTAAGTCACTTGGGCATTCAAGATATCCAAAAATCACATTTAAAAATCAAGAAGTTGAGGCCTAGAAGCTACCTTTCGGGCCTATATACAAACATGTATAACAAGAAAGAATTAAAAGGAGAATCATGCTTAAAACACCAAAGAAATCTTCATAGACTATCCATAAATGTAGCAAACCTCAAGCAAACTAAGAGATTAAAAGAATTAGAAAAGGAGAAGCACAATCATCTTACCTCCTAGGTTTACAAAATCATATAGAGACCAAAGACACAATTAAACCTTGATTTGGAGAAAGTGTAAGAAAAACTATAAAGAAAAATGAAATAGAGGCTAAGGATGTAACGGTCAACATGTTTGACCATTGGGTTAAGCCTTAAACTGTTGCTAATCTGCAGTCAAACCTTCAACCCAGGATTTCCGGATCTGGTCAGGGAGCGAGAGGTGGTCTTCGTCTTCTTTTTCTTCAAAGCCTGGAGTTTCAGAGAGGGGGGAAGCTGGCCTTCCCACCATTTTCACCTTTCATTTTCTTCTTCTTCTCCTTCCAGCCAGCCCAAGTTCTTTCCTCTTGAAGGTTTCGGCGATTGAAGAAGGCAGCTGCAAAGACCTTAGCGAGACTTCCCGGCATCACCGGAGTCGTGGGAGGACAAGGTTCGGCCGTTGTTCGTCGTCGAGGTTCAAGGTTAGTTCTTAGGTTTGGAGAAGCTGAAACTTGGTGTTTTAATCTTGGTTTAAGCATGCTTGTTTTGTGAGTTGTGTTGAGGTTATAGGATGTGATTTCTTTTTCTTTTTGTTGTAACATATTGTTAGTGGAGACCAAATTTAAACATCCATCTTTGTAAAATTTACTACTATTGTTTTATAATCCTTATTTTTTGTTTGACTGCCTATAATTATTTAGTTTTGAATGTAAGTTGGATGGTCGGTGTGTCAGAAAATATTGAGAGATTGGAGGCTTGGTAGCTCTGAGGAGAAAATTTGATCTTGTTTTGTGGATTGAGTTCCAACATGAAGAACCATAATCACAACCTGAAAGTCCTTTAGACCAACATGTATTTTGTTAGTCATATTGAACCTATACAATCATGCCATTTAGATCAATTGTAAACACTCTCCATCTTCAATTTTCCAATTTTCCTTACCCAACACCACCTTATCTTTTGCATCCTCTTCACGCATGGTACTTATTGTATGCTGAATTGAAACCATTCCTGATTTAGCATGAATAACTCTAGTTTCAGTTTTGCCTTTTCTTATACTGTCAATAATTTCCATCTCCTTTCCCAGCCACTGAACTTTCATCTCTATGTCTAGGTCCATTTTGTGAGTTTATTGGGTATATTATTTTTGTGCAAGGGGTGCCCAATGAGAGAAATTGTATGATAATGCTTTCTTTTTATGGCATGAATTTATAGTTTAGTCAAGCCAAGAGGTCAAACCCATTCTTGTCTGTGAGCTAACTTTTTGGTTTTTTTCCCATCAATTCTAGTGTATAGCAAGATAACAAAATTTAAAAAAAAGAAAATATTGGTTTTCATACAGTATTCTTTTTTTGTAGTATAATGTATGTATGCATATACTGTGTTGAACTCTTAGTATCTTAGTTCAAGGTGCTCATTTTCCTGCAGGTAGAAGCAAAGTAAGTTTAATTAAATTATGTCTTAAAAAAAAATCCTTGGTATGGGTTATTCTTGAATGTCGTTTCATAATAGTGTCTGTCTTTCTCATAAGTAGTTTTCGTCAGAAAGCATGCTAAAAGTATGGTCAATGATGACACTCTTCTCTGAATATTAGAAGTACTGCAGCTGAATTTTTGCTTCATGGCATTGTGAGATAAAAATTTTTGGGATTGTGGCATGCTTAATAATTTTTCTTGCTTGTTGGGTAATTTAAGTGAATATTTTCAAGTTGCTAATTTTAGCATGTAGCTCAGTTATATTCGTCTTGTAATTAGGTTTGCAGTCTGAACATCGGAATTAGAGCTTAATGGTTGGTTTTAGCGAACCCTTAATTCGTAGGATTTAGTGAATTTCACCTTCGTAGCTCGGAACCAGGTAGGCTCTCGTACCTGTATAATATAACTTTGTTTTTTGGTGGATAGTTGTATAATTGTTTATTTATTTATTTATTTATTTATAACGTGCACACATTATTTATGTTGGTATTGCGATTATTATTTTGTATTTGTTATTTATTTTATTTTTAGGATAATTACTTGGCGAAGTGTTTTATTTCATATTGTACTGTCTGTACTCTGTATTTTCTCCGGTTTTTGGTACATCTCCATTCCTGGCAAATTACCCAGCTAGGAGGAGTAAGTCCTAGCCATGTGCACATGTCTTCTGTAGTAGCGCTACCATCCGACTGCGGTCGAAGATCCGGCTTCGGCCGTTGATATTCTGTTTGTTCTGTTCCGACTTCACAGTCGAAGATCCAGCCTCGGGCTGTTGATTCTGTTATTAGTCAGGGAGATGTACATGTCTGTTTTCGCGTACTTTCGGTATTTCTGATTAATTCTGTATTTTGACCATTTCTATATTTCTGTCTGGATTATATTTATTCTGCAATGTCTGTATTATCTGTTATCTTTGTGATCCTACTGGGCCCTTGTAGCTCATGCACTCTGTGATTTTCCTCTTTCGCAGGAAAAGATTAAGCTTAGGATCGGGGGTTATCTTGGAGTGGAACTTCTTGTTTTAGACTGCTATCTGTATTTCCCTGTGTGAGTGAGACTTGTATCTTAGTATATTTTAGGTTCATAAACTGTCTGTGTGGTACTGACTCTTGTAGGGCTGTTAAAGCCCATACTAGTATGAACTCTGGTATTGCTATTATATTCATAATCCTGTATTATTTGCTTCCTGTGTTGTCTGTTGGGGTTGACTCTGACTAGGTTGGACATTTTAGGCCTTGCACCCAGTGGGGCCCAGCTCCATTGGGATGCGGCCAGTCTATCAGTGGGCCCGGCTGTGGGGCCGGGGCGTGACAAAGGATGAACGGGGAAAACAAGGGGAGAGGCTTATGGTTGAATATGAGGAGGATAAGGTTTGTTTTAAAGGCATTTTATTAAGGGCTACGTAATGAACAGATAAATGATCATTTCGCTTCGCTTACCAAAAACACCATTAAGGAAAAAGAAACAATTTCGGTGAAATGGAATATTGTTCCTGTTCATAAAACTTCACCTAAAGACATAAGGAGGGTAGCTCTACTAGGGTTGCTCATGAGTCTATCCAAAAATGTTCAAAAACACTCGATTTTAAAGTAAAGAAAATGGAAAGAACGAAATTACTATATATATAGATAAAACTCGGCCTTTGTTTTTCTCCCTCTGATTTCGAAATAAGGAACTGGGCATTTTTTTCAAGCAATACCAAAACCAAAACATCAACTAATTAGCAAGGCCCTCAAGTCAATGATCAGATCCATAAAACCAACATATTAAAAATAACACTTACTAACTAAAAATAAAAAACATGATCAAAGATGCAAATATGAGATAGAACAAAAAAGTTCTTGAAGCAGAAACGATCAAAAGAACACTTCAAAGGCTCTTGTTTTTCAAATTCGCAGAAAGCTCCAAGTAAACAAGTGGGGAGAGAGAAACTACTGGCTTTGTAAAACCGCCTCTTTAATTTAAAAAAAAAAAAAATCGAATTTGTATTTTAAAAATCAGTTTTACTTTTTAAATTTTTTAAAACCTCCTAGCCTTATCCCTTATAACAGAGAAATCCGAAGAAAAAAAAAAAAAAAAAATTTGGCGAGGTTTTCCCGAGACCTAGCCTCATTCTTTCTTCTTGGTTTTCGTGAAGTGCCGGCGACAAGAAAAAGGAGAGGATCTCACGACAATTTTTCTTCCTTTCTCCCTACTTCTTGAGGTAAGCGGTTTCTTTTCAGATCTAGGGTTACGGAAGAATTCATTTTTTGTTTTGTTTTTATTTTTGGATTGTGTGGGATTTTACCGGTGGCCATCGCTTTAATCAAAGTGGTAATATTTGTGTTTGGGATTGAATCAGATGCTTCTTGATAAATAGTTCACTCATAGTGGTTGATTAATAATTCATGTTGGTAGGATCAAAGCGCTGAGACGTGTTAAGTGCTGATAACAATAATCTGGCATTGATGATGTTTTTTTTTTTAGAAAAGTGACATTGATGATGTTGGAGGTGCTCAGCCGTGAGTTGACTTGTCATTAATTTCCCTTTCTCCATTTTTACTGACTAGAGTATACTTGTGGAACTCATATAAGCAAATAATTGATGTGTTGGGATTAGTGGAAAGTGGGCGAATAACTCCAAAAAAACAATTTTGATGCTACTTTTAAAAATAACCTATTTAATTGGAGTCTTCCCGTAAGTATTTAAATGCATGCACTTTTTAACTGGTGTTATACCTACTGGTTTCTTAGGCTAAGTGCAAAGAGATTAAAGATTTTTTATAAGAAGCCAGACATGTATTTTGGAATGTTTGGGCCTGGACTATTGTTTCTTTTATAAGAATGTGGCTGCTCCCCTTTGACTTGGTTGTAAATTAAACCCTTGATAGTGAAATTAAATTGAATGGTGTATTTGGACCATAGCAAATAAAGTACATGATTTGGAAAATAAATGGCGGGGCTTATTATTGCAACAGTCACTTTGAGGAAATGGGATGCTGTATATCATTACCTCTCCTTGAAATCTTGATGGAATTTTATTCATATGCATCATGCTGTGTTCATCATAGTGTTTAAAGGTTTTAATTTGTTTGTTGTTAAGGAATTTGTTTGACTTATCACAGTGAACCTTGACATGTTGGTAATATTTTTAGATGAACTTTGAAAATCAGTGGGAACTTTTGGGTGGTTAGAATCTTGATCATGGTTAACCAAAATTTAATGGTTGTTTTTAAGTTTTGGAATCTAAGTCAAATGTTATGGTTATGTTATAGGGTTGTTCTCCGAATCCTGATTTTTTTTGTGTCCGAGTGGGTTCTGTAGCTCGGAGTTATTGTTCTAGGTAAGTAAACCACGTATATACCTTATATTTGTATTTATATAAAATTTTTGATTTCTGAAATTATTTACATAATTATTTAATTATTTTGGGTTAAAATGTTAAGCATATTATTATATTCAAGTTTATTGATTATTTATGCAATTATTTATTTATTTATTTATTAATTATTTATTCAATTGATTTGAATATTTTATTCGATTATTGAATAATTATTGTTGACAGTGATTTTAGAAACGACATATTTTGACATAGTAAATTATAGTCCCCAACTAACTTTGCAACAACCCTGTCATTGGGGGGTTAAACACTGACTGTGTCGACATGTATTTCTGATTCTGATAAGAAACTATAGTTTCGCACCGTTCCGTCGGTGGAGAATAACGGCTTCTGATAATCTGGCTCGGGTCACCGAGGGTAAATAAATGAACTCTGATAATCTGGCTCGGGTCGCCGAGGGTAAATAAATGACTTCTGTGTTTTGTTTTTGGCATTAGTTATTGGGGGACATATATACCTGTTCATTGAAAACTTTGTTTGCCTGAAATGTTTTGATACCTGGGTTTCGTTTTGTTGATATGTATTGTACAACATTACTTTAAGTACATCTTTGAAACCCTCGAATTTTGTGACCCTATATTACTATTGGCTTTTAGTGGTTGCTTACTGGGCTATTTAGCTCATAAATTGTTGTTCTGTTTCTTTTCAGATCAAGATTAGGTGTGTGGTGGCTAGCTTAGCAGGGATTGTTGAGTGAGCACCAGGTGCCTAACAGGAGATTAGTTTTGTTTAATAAATCTGTTATTTGTCACAACCTTTAGTATTTTTGAATTTGGGTTGTAAACCAATTATTGTTTGTTTCTCTAATTATTTAGTTTTGTTTGGAATTTAGTGTATTATTTTGGATTTGTATTTGAGAGACAGGTATTGAGACTTTGTGTGTCCACTTGGTCTCGGCCTTGTGGGCATACGGCCGTTTGTCAACGCGTCGAGTCCGGCGAGCCGGGTTCGGGGCGTGACAGGCTTCCATTTGAAGCCAAAATTGAGAGACAACCATGGCTGATTGGCAGCAATAAGAGGGGAGACAGGCCAAAACTATTAGGAGCTAGACAAGTTTAATGGTGATTTGGTGGCTTGACATAAGGAGGCGGAAAACATGGCTCAAAAGATGAGGTTCATGGGATGCTAGAAAAGAGGTAACGATGCTTATATTATATCAGTCTTTAGAATCCAACTCAAACCTTTACGACGGGCAAATGGGGCCTTGTGTGGAGTTCACATTCACACTATCATTACTTGACATAATATATGCACCTGCATCTATTTTTGCCGTTTGCATGTCTCATCAAATTTTAAAAATTTGTACTAAATAAATGTATTTAAATAAGCTGAAAGTGTTCTGTTAGAGCACCACATTGCTCCATTTTTTTTTGGACTCTATAATTAATGAAGTTCAATATGAGAGTAACCCGCGAAAGCTACCCTGCTTTTTTTTATTTTTTATTAATTTTTATTCTATTTTGAGATTTTAGGAGAAAAACAAATAGCGAAAAACAAAATAAACACTCCATAAATTTAAGTTCTGTCAATCAATTCACCCTCTAAATTTTCTCTGCCACTCCACCATTTTCCTTGCAATCAATCATGGCTTGAACCTTCAAAGTCAATCTAGAATTTCATTTGTCTGAAAACCGGAGACCTAGACCCTTAATGAAAGCTCTAGCTCGCCTCATATAAAGGACAGATATAGAGAAAGGAGGTGAGGGGAGATGTAACTAGGACTTCATGACAATCTAGAAATATTAGACTCTCCAACCCTTTCTCTCTCTATAGATATGTATTTGTATATCTGAAGTTTATCTTATTAAAGATTAGTAGATTACAACCACTAAATAATCTAGCACCGCACATGTGCATTTGTGGAAAATCTTGTCATTTTATAACCGAGAAGGAAGTCAACAAAGCAGACACACACCCTTTCAGAGTCAACCAAAGGACCAAAGCTCACGCCACTTACATTTCCACCAGATCAAGCATACCTTGACATAAAAACACCTCCAAGCTCATAACTTTCATTTCCTAGCTCCTCCCCTTCATCCTTCTTGTTCTTGTTGTTTCTTTCTTTGTGGCTAATTAATGGCCATAAGTGAGAACCCTCTGGCTCAAACCTTCATTGAATGGCTCAAACCACCAACACCATCACAACAACAAGGTCACTGCTTGCCACTCTTGAACAGGCTTGAAGAGTCACATGAGAAGGTGATGATCAAAGAGGAGGAGAATGAGAACGAAACCCTACAAGACATGGTTACTGTGGCTTTGCATATTGGGTTGCCTGAAAGTGCTTCTGAAGGTGATCTTGAGATGAAGGACGAGTCTGAGGGATCCACTGTGGCTTCTGGGAGCAAAAGGTTTTGGATTCCAACACCTTCTCAGATTCTCATTGGACCAGTTCAGTTCTCTTGTTCTGTTTGTCATAAGTCCTTTAATAGATATAACAACATGCAGGTTAGCCTCATCAAAACCTTTCTATATACATATATATGCTACTCTTTTGTTTTCTCTCTTTATGAATGAGTACCGACCAATCCAATGATGATTGATGTTTTGGTAAATACATGTAGATGCATATGTGGGGGCATGGATCAGAATACAGAAAAGGTCCAGGGTCACTGAGAGGGACACAACCAATGGCCATGCTCAAGCTCCCTTGCTATTGTTGTGCTCATGGTTGCAAGAACAATATAAACCATCCAAGGGCCAAGCCATTGAAGGACTTCAGAACTCTACAAACTCACTTCAAGAGAAAGCATGGAGTTAAGCCTTTCATGTGTAGGAAGTGTGGCAAGCCTTTTGCAGTCAAAGGAGATTGGAGGACACATGAGAAGAACTGTGGCAAGCTTTGGTATTGCACTTGTGGTTCTGATTTCAAGCACAAAAGGTCCCTCAAAGATCACGTAAGGTCATTTGGCAAAGATCATTCTCCTTGCATCCCTCATTGGATTTCACACAACTCATCATGATCCTTGAAAGAAGAGAAACCAAATTCCATGAAGCTTGCTAACTTAGTCTTTGTGCTCGTTAACAAAAAACTCCAGTTATGCAAGGAGTGGTTTGCTATGGAGCACTGAGACAAGAATGGGATAGAGTTTAGTGTTCGCTGCGAGTGATGAATAAGTGACCAAGAACCTTGATTAATTTGCTTTTGAGGATGGCTGTGAAATAGTGGAATTTTCTTTTGTTTCATAAAACAATGATTCATGAGATATCTACTGACATCTTTGTACTGAAGAAAATTTCCCAACTTCACCGATATGATCCCATGAATGTTACTATATACATGACACTGGTGTGAACGAATGAATTTCAAAGTAATGATATTATAAGTACATATAAGTTAGACCTAACTATGTATGTGATGAAACTTTGGATCAGTCTGGCATGAAACCATTGTATGTGTGTATGTGTGTGTGTGAATATAAATAAGTCGAAAGTTCTGCAGTGTGTACATAGCGCAAACCTATGAACATAGTGGGGTGCAAAGTCAAGAATGTTTGTTTCACAATCACGCGTGGCACTGTGTCAAGTAAACTATATTATAGTTGAGATTATGTGCACATAGAATAAAAGAAAGCGACACTTGGATCTAAAGTCCATATATATACATATACATATGCTATCTTAGCTCTTAGCTTTTCAAAGTCTAGGTACTTTTTGTTAGTCCAACTTTGAGGCTATAACAATCCACTATGACTTACTATTCTCTATAATTGCGAGTTAAATAAAAAAGAAGTGAGTGGTGCGGGCCCTGTGCCGCAGGATAGCCAATAATGCAGTAGTATTATAAAAATACTATAATAATATGTTTTTACAGGGTTTCCTATCGATCCCATTAGGCTTGCAAAGCAGCAAAATTTATCAATGTGGGATTTGGTTCCTGATATATCAATTTAGACACACATGACAGATTATCATTGCACCATATATTAACTCATTATGCTGCAATTTAAGATCATTATGCTATCGTAATTAGTGCATCATGTTAACATAATATCCTGCAACTGTATATAGTAGGATTCATGTATAGCTGGTAACAACCAAACCGTATCACATAATTATAGGGATCCGTATTAGCGTTGATTGTAAGCCATCCATCTATAACAATGCCTTGTATATAAATATGAGAATGCATGAGAAGTAAAGTATGCAAGTTACAAACCCTAAACCATTGCTTCCTAGTTTTTCTTGATGGTTCTAGAGCACAGGTCCTCGGTTGGCACGGCGGCGCTATCTCTTGGTCTCACCAACCTCGTCAATGTGAAGCTTGCGAGGGAAAATTACCTGTTGTGGAAGGCGCAACAAATGCCTATCCTCCGAGGCCATCAACTCCTTGGTTTCGTCGATGGATCGAAGGTCGCACCGCCAACAACCATAAAGGTGACTGAGACGGTTGATGGCAAGCTAGTTGAGAAGGTTGTCCCCAACCCGAAGTACAACGTCTGGCTTCTCAAGGACCAGTAAGTATTGGATGCACTTCTCATGTCGCTTGAACCGGAAGTGTTGTCGCGAGTCATTGGCCTGACATCTACCGCAGAGGTGTGGGTTGCGCTCGAATGCATGTTCGCATCCCAATCTAAGGCTCGGATCATACAGATCTGAATGCAACTCTCCACGATGCCCAAGAAAATGATCTGAGTGCGATGGAGTACTTCAACTGCATGAAATTGCTTGCGGATCAGATGGCGTCTACCGACCACCCGATGAGCGATGATTATCTGATCGGCTACATCATGGCAGGCCTCGATGCTGAGTACAACCCGCTGGTCTCCTCTTTCACGACCAAATTTGACCCGATCGGCCTGTCTGAGTTCTATGCCTACTTCCTCTCCTACGAGATCTGTCTGGAGCAACAGAACCTGACTCTTCAGATTGGTTCGACCGTCAATCTCGCTTCGCGAGGCTATCAAGGTGGCGGTTGTAACGGTTGATGACCTTACACTTGGTCAATGGGCGTACATTTCAACATAGGCCAAGCCACGAGGGCGCACAGCTGCGTGCATTGAGTAGCACGCGGTTAGCGCGAGGCGTGTTGTGTCATGACCAAGAGCGGGCGGAATATCACGCACGGTCATATGCTGAGACCGTGAGGTGCCCGCGTACTGGACGTTTGGCGTGCGCATGACCGATAAGCTCGTGGGAAAGGCGTGCTCATATCAAGAGTCAAGTGTTGCAGACATAGATTATTTAGAGTGTGGATCTTTAGCAAGTCTAGGCGAGGTGGGACACTTGATCAGGCCGAGAGACCCAGATGCTGATTTCGGATTTGACAAGGTTTACGCAAGCGTATTCAAGTGGGCACGCGTTCGGGAGCATGGTCGAGCCAGGGGCGAAAATGGCACGCAATATTATAGTGTGTGACCGATACTGCTGCGCGTTGTGACCAAGGGTGATTGGTTGAAGCTATAGTCACGTCGGTGGACACTGCAAGCTAAGTGAAGTCAGGGACTTAACGCCAGACCTATATTGGGCATAGGGCTCAATTAACCTTAAAATTGGGGTAGCTCTTGTAATAGGGTCTAATGTGTCTTTGGTAGGAGACAATGCCTCTTGGTGAGGGTGTTTTGTCATAGTTGTAAACATTTCTCAATCTAAGAGAGTTTATGTTTTTCTCTCTTTAAAATGGGTTTCATGTGTCATATATCTCGTACCGTCAATGTTTTCCGGTTTTGCTAGCTTCCTTTATTTCACTATGCTTATGATGCAAACAGGAGTTCATTAACTATTGTTCTTGCAAGGATGGCTGACTTGTCGCTATGGTGCATGCTAGGTGCCGCATGGCCGAAGGTAATCGATTGAGGCCGTGACAGCGGCCATGGAGGAGCCCATTTTGGTGGCGGCCAAGGTGGTGATCGCCACAGTGGCAGTCGACCGTCGTAGGCCACAACAGAAGGGCCGTGAACACCGTGACTACTCCAAGGACCAGAACAAGAAGGGCGGCAGTAAGGTGGAGCACACTGCGTTGAAGTGTTGTCACCACTTCAATCATTCCTATCAGGCGGAGAATGATCATGGGGTTAACTACACTAACACCATCTCCCACAACCTTGATACCAACTGGTACACCGACACGGGCGCCACCGACCACATCACTAGCGAGCTAGATAAGCTGACAATCCGTGACAAGTATCATAGTCGTGATCAGGTGCACACCGCAAATGGTGCAAGCATGTTTAGTAGTCATATTGGTCATTCCTCAATTAATACCCCGGTTCAAGATTTATCCTTGAAACATATTCTTCATGTTCCTAATGCCAAGAAAAATCTTGTTTCTATACATCATTTAGCCTCTGATAAAAACATGTTCTTTGAATATCATCCTAATTGTTTTCTTATTAAGGATCAGGAAACGAAGAAAACAACAAATTTGCTTTTTCGGGTGTTCCCCTCATGTTTTGGGATGAAGCCTTTAGCACTGCAAGCTACCTCATTAGTCTCATTAATCGGCTACCAAGCAAAGTTATACACAATTCCACCCTGCTCGAAAAATTGTTTAATATCAAACCTCATTATTCCTCCTTAAAGGTTTTTGGGTGTGCATGTTAGCCTTATCTTCGAGCTTACAATACCTGCAAACTTCAGTTTCACTCTCGACGATGTGTATTTCTCGGCTATATCTCCCGCAACATCATTTTTGATGAGGGAGTGTTTCCTTTTGCTAACTCTTTACCCATAGCTGGTCTTCGCACCGTGTCAGAAACTTTTCTTTTTCCAACTATTACAGGTATTGATCATGGCAATATGACTAATGAACCTACTCCTGTAGTTGTGCAGCCATAGGTTGTCCCTGTATCATGGTGTGGCGTCCATGCGTGGCGTGCATAATACTATAGATGCTGCGCTTCCGAGTGTGCTGGATGATACGAATGGGCCAGCCTTGGTGACATCTGCTTCTGCTAGCATGGGACTGTCTCATGGGGTGGAAGTGGTAGTAGTGCCTGCTGCGTCGGGGTTCAGTGTAGCGTCGAATGTCCTTGTAGCGCCTTAGTCTCCTGCTGCATCAACTTCACCACCTACTGCTGCGATGCCTGCTCCACATGGGTGCACCCACCTTATGATGACACGTCTTTGTAACAACATCCGGGTGCCTCGTACATTCCTCGATGGCATTGTTCGTTACGGCTATAGCGCCACCTGTGAACCGGAGTCGCTTGGTGTGGCATTGGCTGATCCAAACTGGAAACATCCTATGGACCAAGAATTTGACGCAATTCAGCAGAATGGCACCTAGAGTCTTGTTCGTCCCTCTCGTGGCCAAAACATCATAGACTGCAAGTGGGTTTACAAGGTTAAGCACAAGGCAGATGGCAGCATCAACAGGTATAAAGCTCGTCTAGTGGCAAAAGAATTTCAAAAACGTTATAGTATTGATTATGAGGATACCTTCAGCCCCGTGGTCAAACCTGCTACAGTTTACTTGGTTCTCTCCATTGCTATATCACGTGGTTGGGACTTGAGCCAATTGGATGTTTAGAACGCGTTTTTGCATGGTGTTTTGGAAGAGGAAGTCTTTATGTGTCAGCCTCCTGGTACACAAACTCATGGAAACCGCATCTTGTGTGCAAGCTGCATAAGGCTCTGTATGGATTAAAACAAGCACCAAGAGCTTGGTATGCTCGACTAAGCTCAAAGCTACAAGAGCTTGGGTTCATGTCATCTCGCGTTGACACTTCCTTGTTTATTTACATCAATGGTGCAACTACTGTTTTTGTTCTCATTTATGTTGATGACATTATTGTCATTAGCTCCTCCTCATTGGCAGTTCAGACTCTTCTGCTAAATTTGCAAAGTGAGTTTGCCTTGAAGGATCTTGGTGAGTTACACTTCCTTCTCGGAATTGAGGTGAAGGAAAGGGACGATGGCATTGTTTTCTCACAGTTCAAATATGTGACAGATTTTCTACGTCGGGTTGGCATGACAACATGCAAAGGTGCCGCTACTCCCATGTCCACCACTGACAAGATCTTTGTTACTATTGGGGATCCATCAGGTCCAAATGAGGCGACCAAATACAGAAGCACTGTTGGGGCGATTCAATATCTTGTCCTCACACGGCCTGACTTTTCTTATTCTGTTAACAAGGTGTGCCAATTCCTGCACTCTCCTACCAACGTGCACTGGACGGCGGTGAAACAGATACTCGGTACCTCAACCACACTGTAACAATTGGTATGAAGATTTGCAAGTCTGCCTCCACCTTGGTGAGTGTCTTTTCAGACGCTGATTAAGCAGGATGTCCGGATGATCGGAAGTCTACAGGTGGATTTGTTGTTTTCTTTGGATCCAACTTGATCTCGTGGAGTGCGCGCAAGCAAGCAACAGTCTCTCAATCTAGTCCAGAAGCAGAATATAAAGCACTTACCAATGCTACGGTGGAGATTGTTTGGGTACAATCGTTACTTGGTGAACTTGGAGTATTTCAGTCTCGGACGGCATGCTTATGGTGTGATAATATTGGTGCCACCTACTTGTCAGCAAACCCTGTCTTCCATGACCGGACCAAGCACATTGAAGGGATTTTCATTTTGTCCGAAAACGAGTTACACGCAAGGTTCTTGACATTCGATTCATCCCTTCACAAGATCAAGTGGCACATGGTTTTACCAAGCCACTACAGGTACGGCAACAGGAGAAATTCAAGCGCAATCTCAATCTTCATCAGTTGTGATTAAAGGGGGTTGTTAACATAATATCTTGCAATCGTATATAGTAGGATCCATGTATAGTTGGAACAACTAAACCGTATCATATAATTATAGGGATCGGTATCAGCGTTGATTGTAAGCCATCCATCTGTAACAATACCTTGTATATAAATATGAGAACGCATGTGAAGTAAAGTATGCAAGTTACAAACCCTAAACCATTGCTTCCCAGCTTTTCTTGACATCAATGTATCTCTGTCCCACTAATGTTAATTGTCTTTGTAATTAAAAACAAAAAATGGAAAGAAGGTGGCTAGGGAGGTAACAAAATGTGATTAAAATAAAAATGCGAGAGCATATATGAGGTTGGTTTTCTTTCGTTCTTTCGTGTTTTTTTTTTCGTTTTTGAACATTATTAATAGCTATAGGAATGATTGCTTGAATACATTTAAACTTTAGGTTTGGTATATTTATCTCTAGGTCAAAACAGGTCTTTCATTTATTGATATAAAAACAATACAAATAGGTTATATGGGTCAATCCGCCAATCCACCTGTTAATAGACAGATAAGTGTTCCAATCAAATAAGCATGTCAAAATAAATAGGTCAGATAGAAGAATAATCCGACTTAGTTCCAACCCACCAACCCATTTTGACAATTTGTGATATAAGAGGGTTAGGCGCTAATTAAGTTGGTTGGTTGTTGATATTATAAGTTAGTTAATCTAGTTAGATTAATATAAATCTCTCTGTCTCATTCTCTCGCTCTCCCAAAATTACAAAGAAAGTTTGAACTGAGAGGGCTAATTGAAGGGGAATAAAAAAGAGAGTGAATTAGGGGTAGGAAAATATTGGTGGAGAAAAGACATGCCCCCACTGTGATTTGTCTAATGAAAAGTAACTTATATATGTGATTTCACAAGAGATAAAAACTCTCCATGCCTAATGATTACATAAAGACCTGTGTTGAACTGAGTAGGAGATGAAGATCTTGGGGGCTCTGTCTATATTTATCAAACCATGGCTTACCGTAATTTTTGTAGTGAGACTTCGGGGTTTTCTGCACCTTATTTTATATTAAAAATTTTGGCATGTTTAATTGATTAAAATCAAGGTCATGAGCATTATATAATTATGATTTTTTTTTGTGTTTAAATTAGTTTTCAAAAAAAAAAAAGAACTTCTTGAACAACTTCAGGATTCTTAATTACTTAGTTTTGTATACTTAATTAAAAGCACGTTAAAGCAATTCCCCCAAACTCCTAAAGTAAGATCATAATATTAAATTAAAGCATTTATTTACAAAATTCTAAGCTGGAGAAAAACCTTTCACTCCAAAAAGTGTGTTGTGGGTTGGGTGAGGGGAGGAGGGAGATTAGGTAGAGGTTTGTGATATGAGAAAAGTATAAGAGGGTGTTTGATGCTTTGCAATGAAAATTGTTCCTCATAAAATTTAAACCCACAATCGTTTTTCTGTAAAATAAGGTTGCAATGTTTGATATGTCTAATAAAATTTGAACTCTGCGAAGTTAATTTAATCTTTTCATATTTACATTTTTCTTTCAAAATTATTTTAACTTTTAAATTTGCCATTGATCTATATTTTAAAATTACATGCCTTTTGCCTCATTTTATATTTTGTTGTTTACTTTCAACTAATACTATATCTTGGCAGTTTTCGATCTACCATTGAAATAGTATAAGAGTGAGTTTGAATCTTTATAGCAAAGAACCTTTTCTCTAAGGGGTCGTTTGGTTCGCTGTAATGTGAAAACATTACCGAGAATCTGACGGTAATCTGTTCAGATTACCATGTTTGGTTACTGTAACAGTGGTAATGTTAATAGTAATGTGAGATTATCAATAGTGAAATATTACCAAATAAGACCAAAATAGGTGTGCATCCAGATTACTAAGTTGGTGGTAATCTGAATTTTTTTTTTTCCAATTATACCCACACTCATTTAATCTAATTCCTTATTATACTCATTATTACCACCCTAATTTTTATTTTTTCATTGGCCGACCCCATCCGTGTTGCCGCGCCGCCATACTTATTAGTTATATATAAGACCATTTTTAATTTTTTTGCATTATCAAATGGTATATATATATATATATATATATATATATATATATATATATATATATATATTTAATATTTAATATTTAATATTTCGGGGCCCGGGCAGGAAGGATTTTCTTCTGCCCCAGCTCTGGCCCCAACCCCCACCAATGAAAGAAATTCAGGTTCTTTGTCGGGGTCAGGACTAATTAACATTCCTATCTAATGCCTTCTTTATATAGTTTACATAGTTTATAATGATAAGTTGTTCTTTATGAAATTAATTTTATAGCAATTAGCATCTAAACCAACATATGTTGAAATTAGATTAAATTTGCTCAAAATTTTAAATATAAAGGTATTTTAAAAAAATGTGAAATAAATATTTTTGGATATTATAATTTAATTATTTATTTATCTAAATACTTTAAATTAAATTTTAAAAAATTTTATAAGTAGGAGTATTTGGGTAAATTTGATATATTACTGAGGTGATTACCGATCTCATTAGCACAGTAATCCCATTACCGTGGTAATATATCATTACTGTGAACCAAACAACCCAAAAAAATTTAAGGTTGAAGGAGATTGAGCTTTGTGATATGAGAACAGTGTAAGAGCCCATTGAGTGAATAGTACTTAATAATTTAAGCCAATCAAGGCCAACTTCCATAAAAAAAGAAAGAGAATAATATTTTAATTTTGCATTTTCAAAATTTTTCATGCCCAACTTTGAAAGTAAATTTTTTCCTATATCCTTTGATGGAGATCAAGCAACTTTGGATATGGGCCAGAAGGACCTTAACCCATATTAATCTTTTTTTGCCCTTTAAAGAATGAATAAACACTATCAGGGCCATTTGCCAAAATGTTAATGATTAATGACTATTATAAGGCTTGATCACTTTTTTAATCCTCCATTCAAAGATGCGCTTATGGTTTAAGGGGTATATTTGATTTCTTTTATTTTTTTTAAAATGACCTTTATTCACATGCAGCACCCTTATTCACATGCACTAATGAGGTAGATGCGTTTGAGATGATAACTCATGTGTAATAAAGATACTAACAAATGTTTATAGTTTTTGAAAAAAAAATACAATGTATTTTATAAAAGTGAATTTTAAAAAATATAGAATAAATAATTAAATAGATATTAATTGCAAAATCGATTGCGGTATGATATTATAGGTCTAAGACATTACTGGTTTTGCAATTAGATTAATTTAGGTTATTTTAAACTTTTATTTTAATTTCTTTAACAAACACTTTTTTTAGAAACTAATTCAGATAGGGCTGAAATTTATCTTTTATTATTTAATTTTTCATGTTAGATTCAAAATAATTTGTTTATTATTTTTTATTTTACATTTCAAATGATGAAAACAAATATACAGTTATATTTTGTGCAGCAAATTGGGATTCACGTTCCACTCCTACATTGGCATTGAGTTTTGTTGAGTTTTAGAGTGCCATCTTGCTATGCTTGTCACCCTCCTTTAGCCCTTAATTATTCAAAAATTTGTTGGTGGCTTGGGTGGCCGGGAGCCTTTACATGCAGAGGCGTACATTAAGGAATTTTATGTTTCGTAGTGTGTTCACTAATCAATACACGATTTAGTCTGCAAATTCACATCCATCATATCCACAATTAAAGATCCGTTATTATAATTATAACTTGTGATTTTAAATTTGAGTCATGAAATTCTCACACCAACATCTTTGGTGATGAAGCTATTGTCACATGACCAAAATCCCACCATCAAAGTTCCATTGTTGGATCACAAAGATATATAAATTTAGGTATATTATATAATAGAAGGCAAATTCCATTAAACAACCACAAAAGCCACGTTCTTGCTGAAGGTGATCTAATGTTTCGTTAAAGTGCAAAATAATACAAAATTAATTGCTGGTTTTGCCATTAAAAAGTCATTAAATTAAAAAAAAAATGGCAAAACATTGCCGATAGACAAAGGCAAGCACCAATAGCATGCATTATTTATTTACAGCAGGTATTATTTGTCATGATAAGGCCATCTCCAACGCATGACCGATTGTGGTGCTTAAGGATTAAAATGGCGCTGGTTTCAAATTGCGTGGCACTGTAGTTTAATTTAATTTTTTTTATTTTATGTATTTATTATTTTAATAGTTGTTTAATAAATTTTGAGTCATTAATTTATAATTTTTATTTAGTTTTAACCACATAAATATACATCATTATAAAATTTTATATTTTAATAAAATTAATAACTTGTAATTTAAGTTTATATTTTTAATTAATAAAAATAAAAAATTGAAGAAAATAATACAATAAATATAAATTCAATAAAATTAAGACAAATTACATGAACAATAAAATAAAAACATAGAAAGTATCCCTAATATAGATTGCCATTAACAGCAATAAAAAAACCACAACACACAAAATACAACTAATGAAGTTGAAAGTAGATGGGCTAATAGTCTAGTATGTTATTGCCACTTTCACAAATATTGCCGAATAACTTATTAAACAATTAGATCCAGAAGGGGGTGGTTGAAAATGCCCTCTTTTATGTAAAATTTTTTGTTTGGATCAGTGGTAGAATTTAAGTCTCGAATCAAATTTTGTCCTCATATATATCTCATTTGTTGAAGAGCAAGATTTTTGCTTTGCATTTCTAAGAACATTTGTCGATCTGCATTAGTCTTCTCTAACATCTCTATAATCTTTGAGTTATCATCCTTTAGACAACTAAAAAAAGATGCCAGTTTCTCATCCGTTTTCTTATTCAGTTTGGCTTTTTTTTTTGTCTAATTGGGCGTTCAGAAGATGTGCCACCAGCACCACCATCTAAGTTAAGAGAAAATTGAGAAACTCCACGAGATTCCTGTACTTGTGATTCGGGTGTGGGATTTTCAAATTCTGATGATACATATTCAGATGTATGTTTTCGAGCAAGTTGTCTAGATGTCATAACGTTATCTTTAAACTTCTCAAAGTTCCTCACAATGTGCCACACATGATCAAACTTGAATCCTTTCTTGTAGTTAGAATCATCCAAAAGCATCCTCTTTGCTCGATTCATCTGCAAACGATTTTAGAGTTAAGTATTTATAAAAGTATAAATAAATGAAGAATAAAATATATAAAATATTTACAATATCTTCGTTTGATGCACCACTTGGAGTCAAATTTTCAACCTATCTAATACATCCGTTCAATTTTTTCACTGTCTTTTCTATTGTCTGCTCCTACATTGTAAAGACTGGGCAGAACGTTACACCAAAGATTTATCTCTTGTCAAATTGTATTTTTCCTCCATTCGAGCCCATAATTATTCCAAAAACTGGTTCATACCTATAATAGGGTCTTGAGTAGTTTCTATGTAAGTTTCACAGAGGTGGAGCTCTTCATAAAAAGAGTACGCAAAACTACGTGATTGTTTAGACATTTTTCGTGGGTTACAATGAAAGTGATATTTTTTTATACTTTTAGTTGAAATGAGAGATGACATGAAGTTGTTTATGTAGGCAACAAAATAATTGAATAATGTGTCACCATATCTTTTTACCAACCGTCGCATGGATTTCATCTGCATTAGCTCCTTTGGATTTAAATTCATCTTATCACAGCTTATCTTCACACATTTCCTCATGCTAGAAGATAAGGAATTTGAATAATGTGCCACCTTATCTTCTTACCAACCATCGGATGGATTTCATCTGCATCAACTCCTTTGAATTTGAATTCATCTTATCACACCTTATCATCTTATTTTATAACATTAACATCAAAATTTTGTTATAAATTCACCTTTTTATCATTCTTTCTATTCATACGCATTCATACAACACATAAATGTATACTTAAAATGAATTACAACAATGGAGGAACTTCGAATACTAAAAATAACATATTGTCATCGTCATCTTCTGATGATGATGACAATATGTTATGGATGTATGATCTCTTTTCAGAGGAAGAGGAAGCAATGCATCTTGTTATTCAAAATAATAACATGATATTAGAGTTAACCCTCAGCCACATGAACAACCATCGTACCCATGGTGGCTCTATTCCAAGCCATGTTGTTATGATTCGTAACCGTGAAGCAGCAGATCATAATTTGTGGAATAATTATTTTTCAGAAAATCCACGATATAATGCTGAAATGTTTCGTCGAAGATATCGAATGTCACGAAGTTTGTTTCTTCGCATTGTGGATGCAGTTAATGACCATAATAGGTACTTCTAACAACGATGTGATAGTCTTGGTCGACTTGGGTTAAAATTATTGCTACTTTTTGAATGTTGGCATACGGTTTAGCTGTTGATGCTACAGACGAATATATCAAAATTGGTTAATCAATGCAATTGAAAGCTTGAAAAGATTTTGTCGAGCCATTGTAGAGATTTTCGTTAAATAATATCTTAGATCACCTAATGCTAATGATATTGCAAGACTTTTACAAATCGGAGAACAACGTGGCTTTCCAAGAATGTTAGGAAGTTTGGACTACATGCATTAGAAGTGAAAAAATTATCCCACAGCATGGGTTGTACAATATAGAGAAATGTATGGATGTCCAACCATTATTCTTAGCAGACTATGATATTTGGATATGGCACGCTTATTTCGGTATGCTAGACACCAACACTGACATAAATGTTTTGGAGTCTTCTAACTTGCTCCCCAGCCTAGCACAAAGTCTTGCTCCTCCTGCTTAATACGTCATTCAAGGTAATGAGTACGATATGGGATATTATTTAGCTAATAATATATATCGAAAATGGTCTACTATTGCGCAAACTATTCATCAACTACGAACTCCGAAGAAAAAATATTTTGCAATGAGACAAGAGGCATGCAGAAAAGATGTCTAGAGGGCATTTGGTGTTCTACAATCTCGTTTTGCAATTGTAGCAGGACCAACATGGTTTTGGAGAAAAGATGTCTTATACGACATAATGACTGCATGCATTATTATGCACAACATGATAGTGGAGGATGAATGAGATCTCAATGCACCAATCATGGATGTAAGTGAAGTACCGACCCTAGTAGTTGAATTGATACAAGATGAAGATGCTCGATTTGAACAATTTCTTCATCGTTACAAGCAAATTAAGAACAAAGACGCTCATATTGCACTTCGCAATGCATTGATTGAACATTTATGGTTGCGTTATGAAAATTCAGAAGATAATTAAAAACTTGTGTGCTACTTTAGTTTTCAATAATGGGCTGTTTTACAAGCTGCCTTATTTGTATGTCACATTTTTATTAATTAATTAATGCAATGTTTCTATTTGTATTTTTTTATCAATCAGATTTTTTTTTTTTATTCAAATACTCACAAGTATTTTTATTTTATATTTAATAAATATTTAAAATAAATATAAAATATAAAAAAATTAATACTGAAACGGAATTAAAAGATAATTAAATTTATTAAAGGTAGGAATATATAAATTGTGAAGTGCGAAGAATATTTTTAGAATATTCTGCTTTAGAGTGAAAAATAGAGTTACTGGTTGGAGAAATTTTCACTATAGAAGCTGTATTTTTGTATATTGAAGCTTCATATATAGAGTTTTGGATTAGAGATAACCTAACAAGTTTCACGGTAAAAAATGAAAATATAGAGTGGGACCCGCCCTTTCATTAGGGGAGGGGATTCCTTGGTTTTCCCAGTCAATAAAAAGTGAGGGGGTTAAAGATTCCTTAACTTCTACTGCATCGAGGTCAAAAAGAAAAAAGCACCCAGGTAGAATTCTTAATTTCAATAAAAAATAAATTTAATAAATATAATATATTTCATAGTGTGTATTGAAATATTAAGATTTTTTTATCAGTTTTATTAAGGTTTTATTTTTAATTTTTGTGTATATATTTTAATAAATTTCAGAATTTAATTGTGTTGGATTTAACTGTTATTATTATATTAAGTTTTTATTTTTATTACTGATATTATTTTTAAAATAAATTTGGAATTTTTTATTAATTTTTATACTTACTCTAATATTATTTTTTCATCTTCATAAGAATCTCTGCCGGAATTGGTACGTTTTCTCCCCTGATACCCATTTGGGGGATGTGAATGGAAAATCTTTACCCAATATAGGTGATAGAGTGGGGAGAGACTCTCCATCCCCCGTGGTGGCCATTGTTATTTATAATGGAGAAGCTTTTGCTTTTTTAAATTGGAGGTTGATACTCTTGAAGACTGGGCAACCTGAGCAATGACAATAAGAGAAAGCATACACAAGAAGACATAAGAATTTTATTTTGGTTTGGTTTTGAAGACCTATGTTCACAGCCGCACTAATATCGATCTTTTCACTCACAAAAATTATAGCTTTACAATTATAAGGATATATATAGAGAAAAGATAAAAACTTATCAAAATTTCCATATGGGCCTTAGGCCTGAAACAAAATTTTCTTTTCAAAGATGTTGCCCATAGAGAATCTCGCAATGGGCGCTGCCCCTTGAGTCCCGCTCTCTGATTAGGCAGCGAGACCTCCACCCTTGACGCTCGTGCTCCCGCAAGCGACGCAGTCATGCATCATTCGAACATACATCAGACTCCACATATATATATATATATACAAAGTAGCTCAAAACTTGGGATGCGGTGGCCCCAGCCGCCCTCCTTTAAATCTGCCGTTGTCTGCCCACATAAATAAATGGCCATTAACATAAATAAATTTTATATCCATGTAAATACTTCGAGCTAACTAATACACATGAAAGAAACAGATTTTTCCTTCCATATGTATATTATGGTGTGTTTGGATGCAAGAATTGATCCCCAAAGATTGGGGATCAATCTTTGTGGCATGTGCATGCCCAATCCTTTCCCACCTAGGGATATGGGAAAGGATTGAGGGGGGATTGTATGCCTCTCAACCCCTTCATACTCATCCCCCTCATTTTGGGGGGATTGAGTATGCCTTCCCATATAAATTACATATTTGCCCTCTGTAAGTGAGAAATGAGAGCAAAATTATGTTGATTTTTTTTAATTTTTGAATAATATTTTTTATGGAAATTAAAAATCTTGGTTTGTATTAATTTTTGAAACATTAGATTTATTAAAATTTTGGTAATTTAAAAATAATTAAATTTGGACATTTGTTTATTTTAATTAAACACAATTAAATTGTATTTGTTAATTAAAATGTATAAATTTAAATTTTATTTAAAAAATAAATACATCATTAATTCCTTTAAATATTATTTTAGAAATTGGAGTAATTTAATAATTATTTGTTTCACAATTAAGATACATTATTTAATTAAAATGTTCAAGGGTATAAAAGTAATTTTACTACAATTCGCCTCTATACCTTTGCATATTCCTATCCCCATTCCCTACAACCAAACATTATTTTTATTCCCATCCTCAATCCCCCTTCCCTATTCCTATCACCATCCCCATCCCCATCCTCATCCCCTTTCTCATATTCCCTTTCCCTCTAACCAAACGGACCCTTAGAGTAACTAATAGTGTGTATCCATGATGTCTTTTTTTTTACACAGCTATCACAAGTGCTCTTTTATATTAACGGGTAAGCAGATACTGAGATGTATAAATTGTAGTGACTTATCAATCCATAGAGATTTATTAAATTGGTCAAATGTAACAGAGCTAACAGGGGCACCCACACAAGATTTGCAAGAACTATATAGTGATAATAAGGGCCGTTTGTTTCACCGAAGTGGGCACCGAAGTGGCCGAAGTGGCCACTTCCAGCCCACTTCAGTGTGTTTGTTTCACTGATTTGAACCCGGAAGTGATGATGTGACAACTTCTGAGTTCGGCCACTTCGGTGTCTGACTTCAGCTGGAAAGTCCCGAAGTCACCACTTCTGTCTTCCACTTCAGCCCACTTTGCAATATTTTTCAATGATAAATAGAATAATTATTAACATGGTAATAAAATAATTAAATAACTACTCTCACTAATTAATAATTAAGCATAATATATTAACCGATTTAATTTAATTTAATAACATGGTATTAAATTAATTATGTGATGTACAAAGTTTTTAATTTAATAAATAAATTATTTATTACCATCGTAATTAAATCATTTAATTAAATCATATGATTTAATTAAATAAATGTAAAAAACATGAAAGGGCAACTTTTATCCCCTTACCGAAGTGGTGATCATATCCCTACTTCAACCATGCAAACACAGGAAGTGTTATCCGAAATCCAGTTTTCAGTTTGAACCAAACACACTGAAGTGGATAGTTCCAGTTGAACTGTTAACTTCTACCGAAGTGCCACTTCCAGACTTCCACCACTTCGACAATTCACTTCTGCACTAAACGGCCCCTAAATGTATCTTTCTGGCCCGAGATCCACTAAAGACACATTTAAAATAGTACCATAAATAGTATCATAAATAGTATATGGACTCGATGAATAATAATGAAGGAACATTACTACTATGCTTAATAAGTAGTATTGTTGGTCCAGAGATTCAACTTTTACGTCTACCCATTCACTGTACTATATATTGGTTATAAAAATTGATATAGTTGATAAGTCACTATTCATGTATAAGGTGCAATTTCAACACCCAACTTTCCCCTGTAGGATTTCCAAACCTTGTCCGCTGTGCTATGCCATCGTTGGCTATGTATCCATTAATCTGAAAAATATAGATTTAAATACGCAAATTTCGGTTTTTTTTTTCATTCTATATATCATCTTAAGTTTTGGATTGAAATGGGTCAAAACAAAATGTTTTGTTTGTATTTAATATGATATCAAAACTTGGTTTATTTGGTTTATTCACAATATGATTAGCATATATCACAGGAATGTATTAAAAAATAACTACTACTCAAACATTGATTAATTAAAAAAAATATTTGAATTTGATAGTGCAAAATTTCCATAACCCAAAAATACTAGAACTAGAAAAGTCAAAGAAGCATATCTTAGGTGTATGACTTGAAGTTGTCTACTTTCCATAAAGTTGCATCCCCTGATTTTAGATAAAAGGGTTATTAACATTTGAAAGATTAAAACAAAATAAATCAATATTACATAAATAACTTTGTCAAAAATGAAATTTTCACTTCACAACTATGTGAAGTTCCACACATAAGAAATTATATGCATAAAATAAATAATCAAGATAATTAAAAATCAAAAAATATTAATAAAGCATCAAACCTTAAAGAAAAACAATGCAAATAAAAATAGGAAATTAAGCACCCCAACAACTATAACAACACTCCCAAAAGTTAAGTTCATTGCAACAAATATAATTATGAATTTGAGTTTCTCTCTTTGATTAATTTATACAAGTAGAGTGTCTATTAGTGAGAATAATTTAAGTCCGTAATAGGTGGTTAGATATATAACAATACATAATAACTAATAGAAATACATCATGAGTCCAAATAGTGTGATAAAATATCTGCTAATTAGTTCAAACTAGAAGTGCATCATGTGAGCACAACCATCCCTAATTTTCTCACAAGATCAAAATACAATTTAGACCAAGGCACAAGTTCTGAGGAAGTGTAATGTGCTTTGACAAACGCATAGATATGCGCCGCCATTTAGATCACCATGGTTGAAGATGAAAAAAGCATGCTGATTAAGATGAAAGATGGAGTAAACTTAAACAAAAAGATAGTTAAAGATAGGATTTGGTCTTCACATCACAAGATCAAATTGATAAAAAGATGAGAGCTGTTAAGAGTACTGTCTTTTGACATTGATAAAAAGATATGCGCCAAGCATGTCTTTTCGTTAAAAAGTTAAATTTGCTTTTTGAAATTTCTCAAGGACATATAGATATGCAAAAGTTTTTAAGAGATACGAGCACTTCAACATTTACTTTTAGATTATAATTTCATGTTTGGTGAAGCGGCAGTAGCTTTCAGCTTGCATTTCAATTCATTGATGTCACAGTGCTCCCATGGTCAAATGCATCAGGACATGGCTTTAAAGTTTTAAACATGTCACTACTCCAATATTCAAACCACCAACTTTCAAAAGCAAATCATCGTTTGATTTATATAAGGATATAGGACATAAGTTTCCGAGGGGCATTTTCCAAAGGTCAGAATACAATTTTAAAGTTATATATCTCAACGTAAAATAAGTTAGCATAGCCAATTCGAATAGCTAATAGTTGCATATCAATTAATTTGATAAATATGAATTTAAATATATGATCATTGATTTTTCATCCTATGATGAGTGACAGTGTTATTAGTTTCCATGGAAAAAAATTAAGGGTTAAACTACATTTGAAAGCATGATTGAGAATGCGTGGGATGAGTTGTTCATATTAAAAATCAAAGGCAAATGGTTTGAGAAGGCATGTTTGTTCTGAAATATTTTTATAATACTTATTTTTTATTTTATTATTAAAAAAGTAAGTTTGCTCCAAGTATTACATTAAAGAACGAACACTTTAAAACAAAAATATATACGTTTATTAAAAAGCCATGATCAGTTTTTAAAGGAATATAATAATGACATCATCGACACTTACTTATTTATATATACTTAAATATTCAAATTAATATTTTAATTAACAAATAATTTTGATCAATATAATTGATATTTATTTATAACAGCTAGTGGGTATCTTTCTGTTTTGTAGCAGCAATAAAAAAGAATATTTCGGTGATTTAAATAAATAGCTTTAAGTTCCAGATTCTTGTGTTTTACTAGGATGCCCAATTCCCTTCCTCCACGTGTCGCCCATCCGTGGCCTCACACGCATCTTTACACAATGAGCGGCGCCTGATGTCCCCCTTTACGTCAATTTACTATTGCATGTCCTTACCACCATATTATTTTATGAAGAGAATGACATTCTCGTAAATAAGTTATAAACTTTTGCAATAGTAAATTGCATACGTGTCTTAATCTCAGCCGTTCCACGAATCTCAACGAGGGGCATTTTTGCCATTAAAGAGGAATCTCCAACCTTTGCAACAGTAATGGTTGGTGATCGTCCATTCCCCTTGGAGCTCCACGTGGCGTCCATCCGTCCAGGATGGAATCTTTTTAGCATCTTTGATGCCAGCCGTTGATCCATCATGGATCAACCACGTGTCATGTATCCGTGAGGGTACATCTGACCCAATAGAAACACATCTCATCCGTTGATCCATCATGGATCAAACCACGTGTCATGTATCCAACGGATACATCTGACCCAATACACAATACATCTCATCCGTTGATCCATCATGGATCAACCATGTGTCATGTATCCAACGGATACATCTGACCCAATATAAAGAACACGTGTCTCGCATCCGTTAGGATGCTCCCGTATATACATGCATACTCATGTGTATACCTCTGTTGCGGAATACACTCATCAAGTTAATAATCATTATTAACCGCGTCATAGGTGGCGCATCAAGTCAATTGCTTCGGGTGGAATCAATTGACCCGAGTCATGGTTAGGTTTTCCTAATCCATGATTAACTGTTATCAGATGACATAATCATTATGTCATTAATACATTTCTAAAATGTATACCCAACTGTGATATTCTCTTATATCACAATATCATAAGTGTATGACAATACAATACGAGTATAGATACATAACACCCTGTAAATATCATATATATTTATAAAAAAATATATAAACATCTGTTTATAACACATGATGGGCTGCAGGCCCATTGAACAACATACACAGAACACATAAACAGACAATACAATATAAATGGGAATACAATACAACATGGGGAAATAATCAATATATTTATTATCAAACATAATGGGCCGCAGGCCCATTCCATTAAAAACATAAACAAAAAAAAATTAAGAGTTAGATATAAGTCACACATGTCACAGTCTCGGATAGTACACGTATACATCAACTATTGAAAGTCCATATACACTATATGGACGGGTGATACTAATACGCTTGCGTATTGCTATGGAGCCTCCAGTTCACATTAATGTTCATAACATACAGACAATCTTGGGCCGCGGCCGTCCTGCGGCCCATGTGAAAAAAAGAAATAAATCACAGTTGATTAATACCCTTAAGAGAGATAACCATATATGATTGTGGGCCTCTAAGGCCTGCATCACGTGCATCCGATAGGATGCTTCCGTCTAAAATATTGGTCCTCGAAGGCCCAACCTGTTAGCCATGACGTGTGTCAATCTCCACCGTGTACCCGATCTCGAGGAAGTATATGGAGGCATAAATATAGGATATTTATCTCTATTATGGGCCGGTCCATTAAAAAAAAAAAGACATACATTATTAAACATAATGGGCTGCAAGCCCATTAGACAACATACAAACATCTGATACAAGTCATCCTTAGGATGATACGATGATCATATACCTATCTAATAAATAATCCTTCTCCTGTTGCAGATCATCCAACTCAGATTGGTATTCCATACGTAACCAATACTTTACAGAGTCAGAAAAGTTTGGAAGTTGTAAACAATTTTTATAATATTTTATTGTATACAAACGTCTATCTACGTAATCCATAACGTAGTTTAACCATGTATACATATGCCATAAGATGAGACGCTGATGTCTCATCTGCACATTTATAGGATTTCCTAATAAGCTACAATAGTAATCTCTCCTCTCTCTTACCGGTTCTACACTATCTGCGTCCAGCAGATACCTCATCACTCCTTCTTTCTCTACTAAAAAAAACTAATTTTGGATTAATGTAAATATGATGTTCATCATCTTCTTCATCTCCGGTTCTATTTATAACCCCTCAACTAACTGTTCATCACGGTATTTATGTCTTTATCAAATTCTAATACTCTGATATTCAAAATCATTATTATCTCATTATTAGGTCATCTTATTCATTTATTAATTCACATAATGGTTATTTACGATCGTGCCACAAGGGTAGTCTTGGCATTAATGAAGGTTTTGCAACCTTTGAAACAGGGTTTCAAGACTCACAAAACCCATATGTGAATAGGTTGCGGTTGAAAATGATTTTTTAATCGGGCATCCTATTTAATGTTACTAGGATGCCCGATTGCCTAGTGCCACGTGCCCTCCATCCACGGCCTCTCACAAATCTTTACACAATGAGCGGCGTCCGATGTCGCAGAGTGTGTATCCCTAGGAAGGACGGTTTGGTCTTTAAACACGTGGGCGGAGCCCACGGTCTCAACAAAATAATGAAAGAATGGCATTCTCGTAAATAAGTTATCAACCTTTGCAATTGTAAATTGCATACGTGGAACGATCTCAACCGTATCCCCGATCTCGAGGAACGGTAAAGTTGGAATTCCGAAGGAATCTCCAACCTTTGCAACAGTAATGGTTGGTGACCGTCCATTCCCCTTGGAGCTACACGTGGCGTCCATCCGTCCAGGATGGAATCTATTCGGCATCTCTGATGCCAGCCGTTGATCTATCATGGATCAACCACGTGTCCTGTATCCAACGGATACATCTGACCCAATAGAAATACATCTCATCCGTTGATCCATCATGCATCAACCACGTGTCATGTATCCAACGGATACATCTGACCCAATAGAAATACATCTGATCCGTTGATCCATCATGGATCAAACACGTGCCACTCATCCGTGAGAATGCTCCCCCGTATATACATGCATACTCATGTGTATACCTCTGTTGCCAAATACACTTATGAAAAAACCATTATGTTATTACCGCGTCATGAGTGACGCATATAAACAGGTCAAGTCAATTGCTTCCTCATGAATCAATTGACTCTAGTCAGGGTTAGGTTTTAGTAACCTTATGTCTAATTCTTATCATATGAAATAATCATTATGTCATTATCATATATCTTAAGTGTAAACCCAACTGTGATACCCCCTCATATCACAGTATCGTAAGTGTATTTGTAATACAATACGAATAAAACATAACACCCTGTGAATATCCTATATTTATAAAAAATATATAAACATATGTTTATAACACATGATGGGCCGCAGGCCCATTGTATCACATAAACAGAATACATAAATGGGAATACAATATAACATGGGGAAACAATCAATATATTTATCATCAAACATAATATGGGCCGCAGGCTCATTTCATTAAAAACAGAAAATACTAATCCTTTGTTCCTAACAAGTTAACAGTTAGGGTTCCATTACACATGTCACTGTCTATGACAATACACGTATACATCAAGTATTGAAAGTCCATATACACTACATGGACGGGTGATACTAATATGCTTGCGTATTGCTAGGGTGCCTCTTATTACTGTCTATCTCTATCAATTGTATACTCAACTGTGATATTCTCTCATATCACAGTATCGTAAGTGTATTTTAATACAATACAACTACATTATAAATATCCTATATTTATGCCTCCTCATTATGTAGGGACATGCAATAGTAAAGTGACGGAAAGGGGGTTCCATGGGCCGCTGGTGTCCTCCGGCCCATAATAGAGATAAATATCCTATATTTATGCCTCCTCAAATATATGCGCGCACCTAGGTAGATGGGCGACACGTGAGATGCATCCGTCTAAACTAAAAATAGAACATACACTATGGGCCACAGGCCCATATCATCCAAAATAAAAAGAAGACTATATTAGAAAACACAGTATGGGCTGTAAGTCCATGACATTAAAAAAAGAAAAACATACATTATTAAACATAATGGGCTGCAAGCCCATTAGACAATACATAAACATCTGATACAACTCATCCATATGATGATTCGATCATCACGTACTTACGTATCAATATATCCTTGGTCCTGTTGAGTTCTTCCAATTCTGTTTCATAACTCCTCTGTAGCCAACCGTGTTCATACGCGGTTAAACGTGGTTCCGACAATCTTTGATTGTAAAACGATAGGATGGTAATCCTATCATGAACATATTCCTGTGTACACAACAACCAACGGTATTTTTCAAGTAATATCTTATACCTAAGACTATTACGAGGTAATGAAGTATTATGTATATTATGCAAATACTCATCCTGTAAACGAACTATCTCCACCACATCATTTGTATCCAACAGATAGCTCATGTCTTCTTCTCTCTCTACTAAAAAAATATTAAATTGTTTAATGTAAATATGATGTTCATCATCTTCCTCATCTTCGGTTCTATTTGTAACCCCTCAACTAACTGTTCATCACGGTATTTATGTCTTTAGTAAATTAGAATTATCTGATATTCAAAATCATTATGATCTCATTATTAGGTCAACTTATTCATTTATTAATTCATATTAGGTAATGGCTCTTTCGTAAATAACTTAATCGTTATTTACGATCGTGCCACAAGGGTAGTCTTGGCATTAATGAAGGTTTGGCAACCTTTGAAATAGTGTTTCAAGACTCACAAAACCCATATGTGAACAGGTTGCGGTTGAAAATGATTTTTTAATCGGGCATCCTATTTAATGTTACTAGGATGCCCGATTCCCTTCCTCCACGTGTCGCCCATCTACCTAGGTGCACGCATCTTTACACAATGAGCGGCGTCCGATGTCGCGGAGTGTGTATCCCTAGGAGCCCACTTTCCGTCAATTTAGTATTGCATGTCCCTACCACCCCATTATTTTATTACGAGAATGGCATTCTCGTAAATAAGTTATCAACCTTTGCAATAGTAAATTGCATACGTGTCTCCATCTCCACCGTATACCCGATCTGGAGGAAGGGTAAAGTTGGAGTTCCGAAGGAATCTCCAACCTTTGCAACAGTAATGGTTGGTGACCGTCCATTCCCCTTGGAGCTCCACGTGGCGTCTATCCGTCCAGAATGGAATATTTTCGGCATCTTTGATGCCAGCCGTTGATCCATCATTGATCAACCACGTGTCAAGCATCCGTGAGGATGCTCAATCCTATATAAAGGTATGCTCCCTGTATCATACACATACACAAGTCAATATGCCTTTCCGTAATTACATATCCTTATACAGGCACACATACACAGTTCCATCTAACAGGAACCTGGCCTAATACAGCATCCGTCATGTGTGGCGTGCCAGACGGAATGATAGCCCGGCATATGAAGGTAATCAACAATTCAGATCCGGCCCACGTCGGAGTGTTGGGCCGAGGAAGAGGCCGAGGTTTGTGACCGAGTCGATCAAGGTGGACGGCAACATAGTCCAGCATGGCGGAGTGCTAGTCTAGTACATCAGCCTGTCGTCTCTCGGCAGGGACGCCAACGACAGGGAGAGCGTAGCTATATCATGCTCCGTTACATATACATCACCGACTCATTCAAGGTGATGAATCTGCCGTCCCACGACATGATGGTCAACGACGGCGGTATGATCATACAGGTTGTACTCAGTATGTTCATTGTATTGGACCGTAGACCGAGAGGCTAGCCCCTCCCGCCCTTCAACAGTGTGTTCACCCCATCTAAATTATGCCGGGCCGACGGCCTGGTCCGGCCGGAGTGCCGTCACCGTTACATAGTCCTCATGAAGAAGAAGATAACAGTCAATGAGAGGGGTGCTTCATACATTGGAGACATACGGCATTACATACGCATGTCATCCAAGTACACCGTATGGAGTTCATTCAGGGACGAAGACGGTGCCCACGGTGGTAATTACTCAAACACCACCAAGAACAGCATCTTAATGTACGTATTATGGGACAGTAGTATAAGCAACTGGGTAGAGTTCAGCTGTAACACCCGTACTGGGTTCCTGTAATTCCGGATTATTTGTAAATATCCTATATTTATGCCAACAAATAAATTGCAAAGGTTGATAACTTATTTACGAGAATCCCTAAATATTTTTATTGGTCTGTGATTGTATTACATAGGGGTTTATCCTCTCAAGTGCATGAACAATGGAATTGCCGACTATCTGACTCAACTGGTCTGGATTTAAACTTATACTGCTCCGTGGATCCGAGACATGAGTAAGGCCCACTTCAGATACAGACGGCCCAATATCATGTACAAACCCATCATCCGATGGGCCTTCAATTATGAAGCATGCGTCTCTGTAAGATGACCCAGGTGCGAGGCAAAGTCTCGGTTGGGATTGTATGGCAGACTGACTACAGCATACGGCCTTGGAGGATTGAGCGGCGGCTGCATGCCGGAAATCAGTATCCGCCATTGTATACTTGTTGGAATGGATGTGAACCGCCGGTGACCGATACGCGACGTTAATAGATTTCCGTGCTGCAGATAACTTCAAAAACCCCTTCGTCTTGGTGAAATATGTACCGGTCTTTACGTTAGTATTCTCCACTTTGTAATACACTCTCCAAGGCACAGGATCATGCACAGAGAAATAAGTGTTAGAGTAATAATGTAAGTCTATATGACAGTCGATTGGAAAACTGAATTCTGCCGGTAGAATTTGCCCTTCTTCCATACGATCATTATGTACTTCGACGTTGACGACACCGGAGATTGACACACGTCATGGCTAACAGGTTATTTACGATGATTATGTACTTCGACGTTGATCTTAATCGTTATTTACGATCGTGCCATAAGGGTAGTCTTGGCATTAACGAAGGTTTTGCAACCTTTGAAACAGTGTTTCAAGACTCACAAAACCCATATGTGAACAGGTTGCGGTTGAAAATGATTTTTTAAATAGGAACATATGGGTACACGGTGGAGATTGACAAACGTCATGGCTATCGGATGCATGTTCCTTTTTATTTTAGATGGAAACATCCTATCGGATGCACGTGACGCAGGCCTTAGAGGCCCACACTCATATATGGTTATCTCTCTTAAGGGTATTAATCAACTGTGATTTATTTCTTTTTTTCACATGGGCCGCAGGACGGCCGCGGCCCAAGACTGTTTGTATGTTATGAACATTAATGTGAACTGGAGGCTCCATAGCAATACGCAAGCGTATTAGTATCATCCGTCCATATAGTGTATATGGACTTTCAATACTTGATGTATACGTGTACTGTCCGAGACAGTGACATGTGTGACTTATATCTTACTCTTAATTTTTATTTGTTTATGTTTTTAATGGAATGGGCCTGCGGCCCATTATGTTTGATAATAAATATATTGATTATTTCCCCATGTTGTATTGTATTCCCATTTATATTGTATTGTCTGTTTATGTGTTCTGTGTATGTTGTTCAATGGGCCTGCAGCCCATCATGTGTTATAAACAGATGTTTATATATATTTTTTATAAATATATGATATTTACAGGGTGTTATGTTTCTATACTCGTATTATATTGTCATACACTTACGATACTGTGATATAAGAGAATATCACAGTTGGGTATACATTTTAGAAATGTATTAATGGCATAATGATTATGTCATCTGATAACAGTTAGACATGGATTAGGAAAACCTAACCATGACTCGGGTCAATTGATTCCACCCGAAGCAATTGACTTGATGCGCCACCCATGACGCGGTTAATAATGATTATTAACTTGATGAGTGTATTCCGCAACAGAGGTATAAACATGAGTATGCATGTATATACGCGAGCATCCTAACGGATGCGGGACACGTGTTCTTTATGCGGGACTATTGATGAGTGTAATCACGCAATAGAGGTATACACATGAGTATGCATGTATATACGGGAGCATCCTAACGGATGCAGGGCATGTTTGTTCTGAAATGTTTTTATAATACTTATTTTTTATTTTATTATTAAAAAAGTAAGTTTGCTCCAAGTATTACATTAGAGAACGAACACTTTAAAACAAAAATATATACGTTTATTAAAAAGCCATGATCAGTTTTTAAAGGATTATAATAATGGCATCATAGACACTTACTAATTTATATATACTTAAATAATCAAATTAATATTTTAATTGACAAATAATTTTTATCAATATAATTGATATTTATTTATAACAGTGGGTATCTTTCTGTTTTGTAACAGCAATAAAAAAGAATATTTCGGTGATTTAAATAGATAACTTTAAGTTCCAGATTCTTGTGTTTTTTGAAATGAATAAATAATTCTTTAGTATGTAATTATATATTGTAAAATATATTTATAAAATCACTTTATATATCTATCTTTGAGTTTTTGGCAATATTCATTTTTGGACCAATAAAATAAAATCAAATAAAATAAAACAATATATTTTCTAAAAAAGATAACATGAAGAAGTGATAAAATTAGTTTAATATAAAATGGATTTTTAGTTGATATAAACTTCGAATTTAACCGTATAACGTTAATCAGAATGATAAGATGCGTAAACAATATTAATTTTAGAACAACGAATATTAAGATCCACTTCTAACACCATAAGTAAAGGTCTCCACCATAGAACGCCACATTAAAAAACAATTTCTAAACATTTTCTAAAATAAGTATAATTGAATACGTCTAAATATGATATGATAAACTTGTTTTAAAGCAATGTTCTCATTTTCAAAAAAAAATAATTATTTGTGAAAAATACCCGGTTATGGTTTAGGAGTTGTTAATTACCGACGGATTTCGTCACAAAAATTTTCAATTAAGAACAAATGAGGATGACAGACCAAATGAAAGAAAATAATAATTAATCTTATTAGTTTTCTAAAATATATATTTTTTTTTGAAAATAATACATTGGCTTAACTATAACCACTTGGACTAGAAACCCAGTTTCGTGAGGTTTCTTCATCCCCTTAAGTCCCTTTGATTTCATAACAAGGAGACCGTAATGCTCCTACTTCTCTTGACTTCTTGGTGAAAATTAAAGAGTTGAACTCTTCTAGTATTTAACTTAGTTCTTAGGATTTTATGGTTGTGTACATGATTTATTTGAGATTTCTAAGTGTTAATTCTTCTATGCATTTGTGTTGTAACTTATGAGTTTTACAGGATGTGAAAGTATGAAGAGCAAAGAAGAAGAAGAAGACAGTGAAAACAGAGGATAGATTTATGCTAATTTGATAAAGTTGAAGCTGCGCTTCAATACAAACCTTTTTAACTTAATACAACTAATCAGTATAGACCAAAAAGACAACAGCAAATCTGGGCATCCAATCAGTGGCTTCTAGAGCAGCTTCAGACAAGACAAAAGTACCGGTTTTAACTGAAAAACAGCGGCCTATTAATGCTTTACCTCACACTGACTAATCGCCGCCCATCACACCAGTTTACTTCCTCCAGCTCAGTAGCCACTCATCCGACCTGGCAAGTTAGCAGCTCCCACGACCAATTACTGAGCATTCTCAACACCCTCCCCTTCCTCAGTCATTCCAAGCATTCTTCTGAAAACTTCATGCTTCTGTACAGTAAGCGATTTGGTGAGGATGTCGGCCAATTGATCGTCTGTGAAACAGTGTATCCATTGTATCGTTCCATCTGAAACAAGGTCTCTGATGAAGTCAAATCGAGTGTCAATGTGCTTCGTTCTTCCATGTTGAGCTGGGTGCTTGGCAAGGAGTATTGCTGATTTATTATCACAGTGTATCCTTGTTGCTTCAGTCTGTCTTTGATCAAAGTCCTCTAGTAGCCTGCGAAGGCAAACCACTTGATAGGCCGCTAATACCGCTGCCATGTACTCTGCCTCAGTGCTAGAGAGAGGCACTATTTCTTGCTTCTACGAGCTCCAGGATATAACTGCAGATCCCAGACAGAAGAGCCAACCCGTTGTACTTCTCTAGTCATTCAAACACCCTCCAAAGTTACTGTCTGTATAGCCTGTTAATTTGAACTCTGCACTCTCCTTGTAATGCAAACCACACTGTATTGTTCCAGATATATAATGCAATATACGTTTTATACCTCCCATGTGATGCTCTGTTGGACTTTGCATAAACCTAGATACAACTCCAACTGCAAATTGAATGTCTGGTCGTGTGTGAGTCAGGTATAATAGTCCACCAACTATCTTTCGATATCTCACTGCATTGGCTAATATTGAGCCATCACAGTGCTAACGTTTTCATTGGAGTTCATTGGTGTAGACAGGCTCTTACATCCAAACATCCAACATTCCTTTAACAGGGTCTCTGCATACCTTTGCTGTGACACCCTGATAATTCCTTCCTCCTGTGATACCTCCAGACCCAAGAAGTATTTCAGTAATCCTAAGTCTGTCATATCAAAAGACTCCATCATCTCCCTCTTGAACCTTTCCATTATACTAGACGAGTTGCTCATATATATAATATCCTCTACATATAAGCAGAGAATTAGAGTACATTGGCCCTTCACCTCCTGCCTGTATAGAGTGGGTTCGTTGTCACTCCTTTCAAGCCCCATACTCACGAAGTGCAGGTGAATCTTCATGTACCACGCTCGTTGTGCTTGTCTGAGTCCATACAAGGCTTTCTTCAGCTTGTATACTTTCTCCTCTAGCCCTGGAACACTATAGCCTTGTGGTTGATTGACAAAGACCTTGTTAAGCTCTTCATTGAGGAATGCAGACTTAATGTCTAGCTGGTGAATAGGCCACCTTCTCTGAGCTCCAACTGCAAGAAAGATTCGTACAATTTAGAGTCTAGCTACCAGAGAGAAAACTTCCATGAAGTCCACCCCTTCCTTCTGAGAATACCCCTTAGCTACGAGTCTGACTTTGTGCTTGAGTGAGGTTACATCCGCATTCAGCTCAGTCTTGAACACCCATTTCAATCCTACAGGTAGTTTTCCTGTAGGTAGGGTAGTTAGCTTCCAAGTGTCCTTTTTTATAATTGAGTTCATCTCATCATTCATGGCATGACACTTCTCTTTACCCTTGCTTGCTGCTTCATACGTGGTTGGGTCTGCAGTTGTGACTGCTAATGAACGTGTATTATATCAATCGGTTAAGGTTCTGTACCTCTGATGAGCCACTCCATCATCTGAGTTGATTAACTCTTCTTCATTGTGTTCTGTCTGTTGGGATGCTTCTTCTTTAGCTGAAATTTCACTAAATACGTGCTCAATTGTAGTATGAGGAGTAGATTCATTTTTACTTGTCCAATTCCATCTAGTGTCTTCACAAAATGTAACATTCATACAGATAGTGATTTTTCTAGACTCTGGATGTAGTAGTCTATAGGCTTTCGATTCTTTGCTTTAGCCCAAGAATACAGCGCTCACCTTTGGCATTGAATTTTCCCCGTGCGTGAGACTCAGAGAGTACCTAGGCCACGCACCCAAAAACCCTGAGATGATCTACAGATGTTTTGTCACCTGTTAGCATCTTATAAGGCGTCTGATCATCTACCGCATTAGTGAGAGACCTGTTCCTCAAGTAGACTGCTGTAGCAATAGCTTCAGCCCAGTATTCAGTAGGCACACTCATTTTGAACATCATCGTGGGAGCCATCTCCAATACTGTCCTATTCTTTCTCTTGGCCACCCCATTCTTTTGGGGTATGTAGGGTGCTGTCAGCTGCTGGTGTATGCCATGATCCTCACAGAAGGCAGCAAACTCTCTTGACATGAATTCGCCTCCTCGATCTATTTGAAGGCTCTCGATGGCAATGACATTTGCTTCTCAACCTGTTTTTTTAATGCCTTGAAGCATTGCAAATCCTCTGCCTTTTTGGAGATAAAATAAACCCAGCTATATCATGAGTAGTCGTTAGTTAGCAAGAAAAAATACCTATTACCAACACTGGACTGAGTTTGCATATGTCCCACTAAATCACCATGAATGAGCTCTAGTGGTTGTTTGGCCCTCCTAGCATGTTTCTATGGAAAAGAACATTTAACTAGCTTTCCCTGTATGCATTTCTCACACACTCCTGTTGAGCAAGTGGAAGCCATGCCTGTTATCATGTTCTTCTTCACCATTTGTTGCAAACTGAGTTGATTAAGGTGTCCATATTTCTTATATATATGGCACTGTAAGTTTGCTCTGAACCGAACTCTTCCTCTACCTCTAAACCAACCTCTGAAGAAAGATCGGCCTCTACCTTACCCTCCAGGACTATTGCTTTCTCCACTCCAGTGTGCGGTGATCTCAGCCTGTGAAGCTTTTTCATCCTCACCACAAGTTGTTAGTGCCAATATTGCCTCATGACTCTTCAAGGAGCCAAACAACTGTTCGACTGTCATGGTCCCCATGTCATTCCTTTCTAAGATAGACGAAACCACATGGCTGTATTTTCCAGTTAGGCTTCGCATAATCTTGAACACAACTGCTTATTCTATGAGTATGTCTCCTATAGTGTGAATTGTGTGCATTATGTCAAGAACCCCTGCTAATATAATCTTGGACCTTCTCCCTGTTTTTCATCCTCATGCTATCCAACTCCTGTCGAAGTGAGTACAGGTTCACCGTGACTATTTTGGAGCTTCCTTGGTATTCTATTTTTAAGATATTCTATGCTTGCTGTGCCGTTGAAGCTTCTGCAATTCGGATGAGGACCCTCTCATCCAATGACTGTTGGATAAGGTATAGAGCTTTAGCATCAAGCTTTCTTCTTTCATTCAGCTTCTTCGTGTCTTCCTCCTTGCCAATGCCCTCTTCTACAAGTCCCAAGAGTTCTTTAGACCTAAATAAGTTCCTCATTTTCAAACTCCAGAGGTTGTAGTTCTCGCCCTTGAAGTGAAATATTGAGGTGGACGACACCTCCACGGCATAACATTTCTCCCCCATGTTCTCAAATGATCTTCAGACTCTGGCTAGCTCTGATACCACTGATGAGTTTTACAGGATGTGAAAGTATGAAGAGCAAAGAAGAAGAAGAAGACAGTGAAAACAAAGGATAGATTTATGATAATTTGATAAAGTTGAAGCTGCGCTTCAATACAAACCTTTTTAACTTAATACAATCAATTAGCATGGACAAAAGGACAACAACAAATCTGGGCATCCAATCAGCGGCTTCCAGAGCAACTTTAGACAAGACAAAAGTACCAGTTTTAACTGAAAAGCAGCGGCCCATTAATGCTTTACTTCACAATGACCAATCGTCGCCCATCACACCAGTTTACTTCCTCCAGCTCAGTAGCCACTCATCCAACCTGGCAAGTCAGTAGCTCCCACGTCCAATGACTGAGCATTCTCAACAGTAACATGATATTTATACCATCAAGTTGTGAACCTATGGTATATATCTCTGGCCACTAGCTAGCTTGATTAAATTGGCTTGTCTGCTTTGAGGTCTTTGACTTCCATATTTTCAATCTTCAAATATTCTGTTGTTCATTTACTTCAAACTATGTATTTTAATAACTTATGAAAAAACTCACCTAAAGGATTTTCTTTATCAACATATGAACTTGTATGTTATCATATGAGTTCATTTCCTTCATTATTATATAAGAAGTCTTTCTTCATCATGGCATGGGAGATGTTTCTCCTTTTTACCATGCAAGAAAAGTGGTCTTTTTCTTTATCTCTTAGAGGAATTTCTTTTCTTTATTATTTGAGAAAGGTCTCTTATCTTTTTTGCTTTACTTGATTGATTGAGTTTCTCCTTTTTATCATTGTCTGAAGGTTCTTCATTTCTCTTTATTACTTGGTAGGGTCTTTTCCTCACCAATTAAGGAGTCTCCCCTCCATTTTTTTTTTGAAATTTCTATTATTTATTATTACATGAAGGCGTCTCTCCTTCTTATCGCTTAAGGTGGTCTCCTTTCTTCATAGCTTGAGAGACTTTCTCTTGTTTATCATCTAAGATGTCTTAGCATCATATTTCTTAAGCATAAATGTCAAGTGTTAGCTACAAGGGTCCATATACTACACTGATCACTTTGTGGAGTCTGGTGTCAAGTATAAGTGATGAGAGTCCATGCACTGTATTAATCACCTATTGGAACATAGGTGTCAAATGCTAGTGATTATGAGAGAACCTAGATTATGCTAATTACCATTTGAGAATATATGTGTTAAAACTTAGTGATAAATTTCATACACTACATTGATGCAACTATTACAAAGTGGAAAACAATAAGTTTTCAATATGGAAGTTCCCTAAATATACTACCTTGTCAATCCTTTTGTAACAATAGCAAATTAAAGATGCATTGTTTTTTTTTTTTTGTCAAGAAGAACGAAACCCCTAATGGGCCCGCTAAACGAAACCCCACAGTTCGTGCTCACAATTCTCAGACATGCACCCTCACCCCGAGGATTCGAACTCTCGCCACTTGCGAAGCGTTCTCACGGGGGACCCAAATGCCAATTGACCCAAAGGCCGTTGACAAGATGCATTGTTGTGAATCATCATTAAAATATTACTTCTTTTAGGCAGAATACTTTCATTGTAGACACTCTAAATGTATCTCTTTCATTCGTCCCAATAATTAATCACCTCCTTTAAGAAATGGCTAACTTGAAGAACATGACCTCATGTAGCCTAGCAAGGGTTTGGGTAAGAGAAAGAGGCCTACCTATCCTGGCACCAGGTTTGGACTAGTTGGTGGTGATTGTTTTAATCACCACTTGCAACTATAAAGCATAAAAGCCTTGCAAGGCTTCTTTGTTGCATAAATCTATTAAGGGAGATAGGAGATGAAGGTTTCTACATAAGAATCTATGTTTAATTTTGATCTAGAGAAAAGTTTCTCCTTCTTCTCCTTCTTCTTCTTTTTTATTATTTTTTACTTTCATCTTTTCCTGTGGTTTATGTTGTCTTCCCCCTAAAATCCTTTGTCAAAATCATTCATTTTGAAGTCATCCACCTATATTCAAAATCTTACCATTGAATTTTGTTATGAATTTGTTATGAATTTTGCAAATAGACAAATTGTTATGAATTCTACCGCAACTCTAGATTCAAGAAAATGACGTTTACCTCAAGAAATAGAGAACATAATTTTGACGTGAGATCCTCCCCTTCTCCTCGTCGCCGGCACTTCACGAACTATGAAGTCATCCACATAATAGACAAATTGCATATATATTGGAAAACTCTAGAACAATTTGTTATGAATTTTGCAAATACTTGCAACACACATATCTGTAATAAAATGAAATGGAAACTTTTGCAACACATTTGTGATGAAAATATGACGACCATCGTTGAAGTGTGAAGAGATAAAATGGTTCACAACACAATGAAACCAAATGTAATGTTTCACGTTAAACTGCAAAGAAATATGGCAATTATAATTAGTACTACAAAGTAAAGAAATTTGCAACATCTTGAGAGAAATTGCTACAATTTTGAATAAATTGTTGCATTTAACATGAATGTGTCACAGAGGATTGCGAATGGTATTGCAAAATTTTCAATTAATGGTGATAAAAAAATTACTTTGAAAAGTTAAAACTAATATTTATTAACACTAAAATAAATGATAACAAAATAATAGTTATAGATATTTAAATTCAAAAGATAATAAAATTAGTTTTACAATAAATGATTAAAGTACTAAAGTTACATTACAATTGTGATGCATTGTTTTAATTTAATCGTATGTTTTATTATATTTATCCCCAACTCAAGATATGTTGTTTTCGTAGCAATAATTTTTTATTACTGAAAGCGGTGACATGTTTTTCACGACAAACAGGATGTGTATCAAAACATATGTTGCAACTTGTAATCCCATTTTTCTAATAAACATAACTCAGATTAATTCAAAAAAGTAATGCTAATATGTGACAATAATAGTTAAAATATAATGTTCAATAACTAAATAAATACGTAATTGATTAAAATATTCAAATCAATTAAACAACTAAAAATTAAGTAAATAAATAAATAAATGCCTAAATGATCAATAAGTTTGAAAAAATTAATATGCATGATATCTTAAACCCAAAACAATTATATATAATATCATAAAAATGTATTCACAATAAAACCCAAAATATTTAAATAATTATGTAAATTATTTTCGGAAATAAAAAATTTATTTATATACAAATATACGGGTTTATACGTGGTTTACTTACCTGGAAAATATCCCCAAACTATAGAATCGCTCGGACACAAAAATCAAGATTCAAGCACAAATCCTATAACACGAACATAATACTTGCTTTAGATTCACAAACTTATATATAACAGTGATGGATGGCATCACCACTCCCACTCTGTCCATCATATATATATATATATAAACACTGATAGACACCAACACTTGCATTCCCCAGACTCCCAAAGAATTTTATGTCTTTCAAATTATGAGCTAAAATAATAATTATTTAAAAACCAAATCAGCTTTCAGTACCAATGAATAATTGATCTTATAGACATGTAATGCTAAGATTTCAACAGCTAAACAGTAGGTGCACACATAGGTTTATACAATTGATATAAACACTAACCTTAATTCTAAGACTTCCCGTACCATTCCAAATTCCAACAACTCACTGCTGAGCACCTCCAACATCATCAATGTCACACTAACTTTATCAGCCCACTTCTCGCTATAAAAATGTGCCTTGTGTGCCTCACATAGAAATCAATCCTCTTTAAATCGGTTAGGTCTTCAAAAAATAAAACTCATGACATTCACAATATTCTTTCTATCAATTTTCTTTCCCATAAATTTCACATCATCAGATTTTTGCAGGAGATCAAGCTGAATGCGGAGGTCAACTAGTCGGTATAGCGTGATGTTTACTGTATGTGCAAAGAGATAATGAGATAAAGACGAAATCAAACAACATCACCTAAAGTATCTGGAATTAGATTTAATCATAGGAAAACAAAGGAATGTTGATGTCACTGCCTTTCCTGCTTATCATTACATGTGTAATAAAGTCTTGAGATCTTTGAATGATACAAGAGGTTTACTACAGTCCAGGAATCTATTCTCACTTAAATGAAAACTATGGCTCAAATTAATCAAAATCATGTCCCCTTTTATTTTGATTAAAGCAATGACACATTAATTCTACCGCAACCCTAGATTCAAGAAAAGGACGCTTACCTCAAGAAATAGGGAACAAAATTTTGACGTGAGATCCTCCCCTTCTCCTCGTCGCTGGCACTTCACGAACTATGAAAAGAAACAAGCTAGGTCTCGGGTAAAACCTCGCCGATAGTTTTTTTTTCTCCGGATCTCTCTCTTAGAGGGGATAAGGGTAGGAGGTTTTAAATTTTAAAAAATAAAACAGATTTTTAAAAAAATCCGATTGGGATTTAAAATGGTGGTTTTACAAACTCACCCCACCTAAAAAGGAGTTTAGTCCTCTAAACTCTCACCTGATTGTTAGAAAAGGTACGGGTACTTCTCTCGCATCTCCGATTCCAACTCCCAAGTTGCCTCACGTTCTAAGTGATTGCTCCAATGAACTTTGACATAAGGAATGATCCGTCTTCTTCATACTTGCTCCTTGAAATCCACGATTTTAATAGCTCGTTCCTCATATGTCATATCACTATTAAGCTCAAAATCAGAGAACTGTATTACATGATCATGATTCGAAATAAACTTCTTCAGTATTGAAACATGGAACACATCATGCACTCGAGAAAGGGAAGGTGGTAATGCAAGACGATATGCCACATCGCCAATGCGTTCCAATATCTCAAACGGACCAATACATCGAGGGTTAAGCTTCCCCTAACACCAAAACGAACAACTCCTTTAGTTGGCGCTACTCTCAAGAACACATGATCACCAACCTGAAACTCCAAACTTCTTCTTCTATTATCTGCATAACTTTTATGCCTACTCTGAGTTGCTCATAGTCGATCTCGGATCAGACTGACTTTCTCCAATGTCAACTGCACAATCTCAGGCCCTAACAATCTCCTCTCCCCCACATCATCCCAACAAATAGGTGACCTGCACCTTCTTCCATACAGAGCTTCATAAGGTACCATCTGAATACTTGCCTGATAGCTATTATTATAAGCATACAAGCCTCCAAAATCAAGCATACAAGCCCGAAGCATATCCTCTAGAATCTGAATCATTCTCTCTGACTTCCCATACGTATTCGGGTGCAAAGCTGTGAAGAAAGTCAATTTCGTTCCCAAAGCCTTGCGCAAACTTTTCCAGAAGTGAGCCATGAATCGAGTGTCCCTATCTGACACGATCGACACTGGAACTCTATGAAGCTTTACTATCTGATCGATGTATAACTCTGCTAGCTTCTCCAAAGACATGCCAGTCTTCACAACCAAGAAATGTGCAGACTTGGTTAATCTGTCGACCACTACCCACACACTGTCAAAACCCTAGGCGGTTCTAGGAAAACCTGACACAAAATCATCCGCAATGTTCTCCCACTTCCACTCAGGAATCGAAAGTGGCTGAAGACGTCCTGCGGGTCTCTGATGCTCCACCTTAACCTGCTGACAGGTTAAACACTGTACCACAAACTGTGCAATCTCCAGTTTCATGTTATTCCACCAGAAAGTACTCTTAAGATCCCTGTACATTTTAGTGCTACCAGGATGAACAGAATAACTAGTGTAGTGACCTTCTTCCATGGTTTCCTTCTTTAACTCTGAAACAGTTGGCACACAAATCCGATCTCCAAACCTCACTGAACCATCCTGATGGATCCTGAACTGAACTTGAGTGCCAACTTCTATCTCCTACCGAATCTTCTAGAAATAGCTGTCGTCCTCTTGTACAACTTTAATTATTTCCAACAAAGTAGGTTACACCACTAAACTTGCCAAAGAACCACTTGTACCCTATAAGATCACCTGTAGCTCCAACCTCCTTATATCCTCAAGGATTGGCCTTTGGGAAGTAATCAACGCAGCTACAATGCCAAAAGACTTCCTGCTAAGTGCATCAACCACTACATTTGCCTTCCCGGGATGGTAACTGATAGTCAGATCATAATCCTTCAACAACTCCAGCCGTCTCCTCTATCTCATATTCAGCTCCTTTAGAGTGAAAATGTACTTAAGGCTCTTGTGATCTGCGAATACTTCACAAGTCTCCCCATACAAGTAGTGCCTCCAAATTTTTAGAGCAAAAATTCCTGCAGCTAGCTCCAAATTATGAGTGGGATAATTTACCTCAAAAGGCTTTAACTGCCGTGAGGCGTATACCACCACACGTCCATTCTGTATTAGAACACACCCCAAACCAGTCTTGCAAGCATCACTATAAATTATAAACCCTCCACCAGGAGATGGGAGTGTGAGAATGGGTGCATACACTAGTTGACGTTTCAACTCTTCGAAACTCTGCTCACACTGATCTTACCACTGAAAGCTTGCTCGTTTCCTTGTGAGTTTAGTCAATGGCGCTGCTAACACTGAAAACCCTTCCACAAAACGTCTGTTATAACCAGCTATCCCCAGAAAACTGCGAATCTTTGTCACACTAGTAGGTCTCTTCCACTCAACAACTGCCTCTATCTTCATGGGATCAACAGAAATTCCATCCTTGGTTATCACATGACCAAGGAAGGCTACCCTGTCCAACCAAAACTCACACTTAGAGAATTTTACAGATAACTTCTTCTCTCTCAAGATACCTAGCACAATCACCAAATGTTCCTTATGCTCTTCTCGGCTCTTCGAGTACAAGAGGATATCATCAATAAACACCACCATGAACCTATCAAAGAAAGGCTGGAAGGTTCGATTCATTAAATCCATAAAAGCAGTTGCGGCATTCGTCAATCCGAAAGGCATCACCAGAAACTCATAATGCGCATAACGAGTGCGAAATGCAGATTTCGGCACATCTTCCGGCTTGATCTTCAACTGGTGGTACCCCGATCGAAGATCAATCTTTTAAAATGTCTGAGAACCCTGCAACTGATAAAAAAGGCCATCAATCCGTGGTAGTGGATATTTGTTCTTCACTGTCACCTTGTTCAGCTCTCGGTAGTCGATGTATAACCGCAAAGTACCATCCTTTTTCTTGACAAATAACACTGGAGCACCCCAAGGAGAAACACTGGGCAGAACAAAACCCTTCTCCAATAGTTCCTCAAGTTGCATCTTCAACTCCTTCAATTCAGCAAGTGCCATCCTGTAAGGAGCTTTAGAGATGGGGCTGGTTCCTGGAACCAAATCGACAACAAACTCCATTTTTCTATCCGGAGGTACACCAGGAAGATCTTTGGGAAAAACATTAGAAAACTCGCTGACCACAGAATGTCCTCTAACACTGGTCCTTCTAGTTTTTCCTCAACTACTGTTGCAAGGAATACCGAGCACCCACCCAAGAGTAATTTCCGAGCTTGCAAGGCGGAAATCGCACGAGGCGGTGATGCAGACTCACTCCTGCGAAAGATGAATTCTGCTTCTCCAGGGATTTTTAAAGACTACTTTCTTTGCATGGAAATCAACTACCGCATGATAAACAGACAGAAAATCCATTCCCACAATAATATCATAATGACTCATGCTCATAACATGCAAGCGAGCAAGTAACTCATGACCAACAATAGTAATCGGACAATTTTCACAGGCTCTATCCAAGACAACATCAACTCCCAGAGGGGTGGCAACACACAAATCATAATCCACAGCTAAAACAGGCAAAGTATGCTTACGGATAAATGCTGGCGAGATAAACGAATGCGTAGCTCCAGAATTAAATAATGCGCAAGCATAGCAGAATAAACTAATAATGTACTTGACACCACTGCATTAGAGGCATGAGCATCCTCCTGAGTCATCGCATAAACACGCCCTGGGTCTTCGGCCTTCTTGCCATCTACAGAGTGGAGGAAGTCGGCTGCTCCCTAGCTACCTCCTTCCCAGCACGCTTACCCGAAGGTGCTTGAGGCTTAGGTGCTGACACAAACCTCGAGTCCTGCACACTAGGTGTCCTCTGCGCTCCAGAAGACAGCTGCGGACACCCGGCAAAATGATGCTCCAAACTGCGACACCTGAAACAAGCCTCAGTAGTACGCCTGCAATCTGTGGTCACATGCGCACCTCGACAAGTGGCACATCTCTGGTTAGAACAGAAAGGAACATATCTTGACCCTCGAGATCGCTGCGCTGGTGGACTATTGACAGTCTGAGATGAACCTTGTCCTGCCTCCAACCTAGGCTTTCCTCCACTTCCAAACTGACTGGTCTTCTGATTATCAAAGCTTCTATCCCTCTTCCTCTGAAACTTCCTGCCTTGATCTCTAGTGTCACACCATACAGTATCCAAAGACCTGGTGCGACTCACTACCTCCGCATAACTGGTCAGGTGCAAAGCAGCAATACCCCTACAAATATGCGCTTGTAAGCCTATCTCAAAGCGTCTGCCCTGCTCTGATCATCATCTACGAACTTCATAGCATACCTTGACAATCTGTCAAACTCCATCTCATACTCGTCAACAGTCATATTTCCTTGAGTCAGGTTAATGAATTTCCTCTCAAACTGAACCATCTTGTCTCAAGTGAAGTACTTGCAGAAAAGGGCTTCCTTCAATTTCTCCCATGATTCAAACTCTTACCCCTGACGAACGCAAAGCTCTCTTTGGTGCCAGTGGTCCGCCGGACCCTTGAGCATGTACACGCCAAACTTGAGCTTTTCTTCTTCTGTGCACTTCATTCCTGCAAATGGCTTCTCCATTTCTTCTACCCAAACTTCAACTTCATCAGGATTGGTAGTGCCCTCAAACGATGGCGGACCGGATCTCTTGAATTCCATCACGGTTTTCTCCTTTGGCTCTATAACTGGAGGAGGAGGTGGTGGGGGCGGTGCTGGTGCTTGGTGTTACCTCTGTTCACGTACCATCCCTACCACTTCCCTCATCAAATCTAGCAAAACGTCTTGGTTGCCCACTGAACTTGTCCCCCCTTCAACAGGAACTTCCATGGGATCTTCAGTGGGGACTTCCCTGGTAGCAGATGCTTGTCCAACATATTCAGCAACACTCCTGCTAGCAGCTCTACAAGGTGGCATTCTACGAGGTAAACCCAAACAGAGTCAAACAAACAAAATGATTCTGTCAAACTAACTAACCTTTAAGGATTTCATGTTAAACTAAAGTCAGATTGCCTTAACACTCTAAATCAGAAGGTTCTGTTCGGAATACTAGGATCAAATTAACTAAGAGCTCTTATACCACTTAGATTTGTCACGCCCCGAACCCGGCTCACCGGACACGATGGGTTGACAAACGGCAGTATGCCCACCAGGCAGAGACCAAGTGGGCATACATGGCCTCAATACCTGTCTCTCAAATAAAAACATAACAACACAATAATCTCAAATTAAACTAAAGAATTCACGGAATAAATAATCATGTTTACAACTAATGTTCAAAGACAACTAAAAGAGCAGTGTTCAAAATCTTAAGAAAATAACAAAAATATTAACGACAACGGAAAGGGCTGTCTTCCAGCTAACCACCTGGTGATCACTCAACGGTCCCCGCTAAGCTAGTCACCACACACATACTCCTGATCTGTAAAAGATAGAGCAACTATTTATGAGCTAAACAACCCAGTAAGCAACCACTAAAACCAATAATATAGGGATCATGAAAATTTTAGTAATTTCAAAAACGCATTTAAGTGTAACGTAATATTTCAACAAACGTTGTACAGTATTTGTCAAAAAATAAAACCCGACTTTGGAACATTTCATACAGATATAAATTTCAATAAACATGCATATATGTCCCCCAAATAACTAATGCCAAAAACGAAATAACAGAATTCATATATTTAAACTCGATTACCCGAGATAGATTATCAGAGTTCATTTATTTACCCTCGGCGATCCGAGCTAGATTATCAGAGGCCGTTATTCTCCACCGATGGAACGGTGCAAAACTATAGTTTCTTATCAGAATCAGAATTCATATCGACATGGTCAGTGTTTAACACCCAATGACAGAGTTATTGCAAACTTAGTTGGGGACTACAAGTTGCTTTGTCAAAATATATCCGGTTCAAAATTAGTGTCAACAAAAAAACAATGAAATATGATGATCCCATTTTTGTAATAAACATAACTCAGATTAATTAAAAAATGTGATGCTAATATGTGGCAATAATAATTAAAATATAATGTTCAATAATTGAATAAATACATAATTGATTAAAATATTCAAAGCAATTAAATAACTAAAAATTAAGTAAATAAATAAATAAATATATGCATAAATGATCAATAAATTTGAAAATATTAATATGCATGATATCTTAAACCCAAAATAATTATATATAATATCATGAAAATTTATTCACAAGAAAACCCAAAATAATTAAATAATTATGTAAATTATTTTTGGAAATCAAAAATTTATATATATACAAATATACGGATTTATACGTAATTTACTTACCTGAAAAATATTCCCAAACTATAGAACCGCTCGGACACAAAAATCAATATTCAAGCACAGATCTTATAACATGAACATAATACTTGCTTTAGATTCACAAACTTAAGTACAATATTAACCATTGGTTAATCCAGATCCAGACTCTAAACACTGACTATGCAAGTAAACCAAGTAAACGTCAGGGGACAATGTATTTAAAACCTTACCCTACAACACTCTAAAATCACACCCCCAATTATATATATATATATGACAGTGATGGACCTCATCACCACTCCCACTCTGTCCATCATATATATATATACATATATATAAATAGTGATAGACACCAACACTTGCATTCCCCATACTCCCAAAGAACTTTATGCCTTTCAAATTATGAGCTAAAATAATTATTATTTAAAAACCAAATCAGCTTTTAGTACCAGTGAATAATTTATCTTATAGACATGTAATGCTAAGATTTCAACAGCTAAACATTAGGTGCACACATAGGTTTAGACAATTGATATTAACACTAGCCTTAATTCTAAGATTTCCTGTACCATTCCAAATTCCAACACTCACTGCTGAGCACCTCCAACATCATCAATGTCACAGTAACTTTATCAGCCCACTTCTCCCTATAAAAATGTGCCTTGTGTGCCAAATCAATCCTCTTTAAATCGGTTAGGTCTTCAAAAAACAAAACTCATGACATTCACAATATTCTTTCTATCAATTTTCTTTCCCATAAATTTCACATCATCAGATTTTTGCAGGAGATCAAGCTGAATGCGGAGGTCAACTAGTCGGTTTAGCGTAATGTTTACCGTATGTGCAAAGAGATAATGAGATAAAGATTAAATCAAACAACTTCATCTAAAGTATCTGGAATTAGATTTAATCATAGGAAAACAAAGGAATGTTGATGTCACTGCCTTTCCTTCTTATCATTACATGTGTAATAAAGTCTTGAGATCTTTGAATGACACAAGAGGTTTACTACAGTCCAGGAATCTATTCTCACTTAAATGAAAACTATGGCTCAAATTAATCAAAATCATGTCCCCTTTTATTTTGATTAAAGCAATGACACATGATAACTCATCATACAATCCAAAGTTGAAAATTGAAGAACATGAATTCTACCACAACCCGAGATTCAAGAAAAGGACGCTTACCTCAAGAAATAAGGAACAAAATTTTGATCCTCCCCTTCTCCTCGTCGCCGGCACTTCACGAACCAAGAAAAGAAACGAGCTAGGTTTCGGGTAAAACCTAGCCGATAGTTTTTTTTTTCTCCGGATCTCTCTGTTAGACTTGATAAGGGTAGAAGGTTTTAAATTTCAAAAAATAAAACAGATTTTAAAAAAAATCCGATTGGGATTTAAAATGGTGGTTTTACACCTCTATTATTATCTTGTACTTATCATACGGCTCAATATAAAACAATGATCATTTATGACCTCTTTTAGATATGTATATTTAATTTTGAATTGACTATTAGCTAATTTTCAATATGAGGAAAGGGACTTTTTTTGTGTAACTTTTACACTTATTTGCATGTCTTTGTTATATTAAGACAATGATCTTGTCAGGTATGTCTTTTTCAATTAATCTTGTTTATACACATTGATGAGGGATTGTATATGTCTTTTCAATTAATCTCGTTTATATACATTGATGAGAGATTGTAGCCATATAATTCCTAATCATATTAAGACAAATCAAATACTCCTAATTAAGATTGCAACTACATGTCTTAGCTTCTATAGAATTTTCAAGTTCATTTTCTTTTCGTTAGTCTTTCTTTTCTCTTTTTTCTTTCTTTCTTGCTTTTTTGTCAACATAATCAAATTAGTACTTATAAAAAATTAATTATCAACCAATATTCTCCCTCAACACTAAACGACACAATCCCTCAATCATGTTGTATGTAATCTCTATTTCCACCTTATATTCACACATTTCTCAATAGATTTCTCTTTGTATTGGTCTAGATTCATTATAAGTTTATAATAAATTTTATTTCATGACATATTTGTATTACTCTTTGAATTGTATGCAATTGTTTTTTTCCAGTATTTAATTTCAAATTTTTTTTTTCACTATGACCTTAGCAATTACGATATTTTAGCGTTTTTAATTTTTTTATATTATTATAGATCAATTTTATCAAATTGCTACGTGTACAATATCAAATTTATCAACTCATCAACACTAAATCACACCCACGCTTGCCATGTTTACCCCCCAAAAAAAAAAAAAAATTTACATAACTTTTGATAGATTTTTTTTTTGTTTTTTATTTCATGATATATTATATGCAACTGTATGTAACTGTTTTTTCAGTATCTAATTTCTCTTCATATTGTATGCAATTATTTTTAAAGATGCACTTATCAATTTTATGAAAATATTTCATTTTGCACTATATGAAATTGTTTTATCAAATTTTTTATTTCAAATTTTATTTACACTACAACCTTAGTAATTATGATCTTTTAGTTGTATTTTTAATTTTTCTTTCATATTATTTTATATCAACTTTATCAAATTGACACCTATACAAAATTAAATTTATCAATTAATATTCTCGTTCAACATTAAATCACATGTACCCGCTTATTATTTATGTGTTATCTCTCTCTCCTAGCCTATATTCATACAATTTCTTCATACATTTTTTTGTTGTGGGACTACAGTATTCATAAGTTTATAATGCATTTTATTTCATGAGATGTTTAAATTTCGCTTTGGATTTTATGTAATTGTTTTTTGAATATTACATTTCAAATTTTATTTACAGTACAACCATAACATTATAGATATTCAGTTGGTTTTTCTTTTATTTTTTTATAGTATTTTATATCAAGCAACAAGAGAATGCCAAGGCATGGAAGATTTGGAAAAAAAAAGTCATAATATTGGAAAAACATTTTTAAAATAAATGATCTAAGACTCCATGCTCAACCATCTGATGTTAATGGACTTACAAACATCACAAGTTGAAATGGCTAAAAGGGAAGCAACTGCAAGAGTAGAGGCATTGGAAAAGAAAACGGATGAAAAAATAGTAAAGATGACTTGAGATTGGGAAGAAAAAATTAAAATGTTATTTTATCTCCATGCATCACAAATCCAAGAGTAGACATCTAATTTTACAACTTCAGATTTTATGAATGTTATTAATATTAGTGATGAAACCTTTTTTTGTAATAATTATTAACCTATTTCCATAATCTATTGCTTTAATTAATTAGTTTTATTTTTATTTTGGCTATATTTTATTTAATTCTTTTTATTTCATTATTTGCACTTAATAGCGATTAATTGATTAACCTTTCGTTATGTTTAAAACTAGAAAAAAATAAATTTTACTACAAAAATATCCAATTTGTAGCAAATATTTTTAATATTTAGATATGGATTTATCTAGTTTGCCGCTAAAAAATATAAACTAATTGCTATGATATGTTTATTCCGAAGCAAAATATATTTTTACTACAAACTGTATTATTATAGCAAAATATTTCACTATATACTTACAATTCTACTTTACCCGAAACAATTAAGTGAATATTTTTGTTTCAAACTTACCATTTCATAGCAAAATATTTTAGCGTCAGCAAAGCTTTTGAAGGGGATGTAAGGGGCTTTCGTAACACGCGTCATTCCACGTGGAAAAGATTTGTTGACGGGGACTAACATGACGTGTATCGGTGAGTCACGCGGTGCGATTGCCATGTTAGCGCTGATGGAGGAATTCCGGCCTCCACGTCACCACTGAGTTGCCGGAATGCCTCGGGTAGCCTCTCGGTGAAAAAAAGTTAAAGATGTGTAATCTTTTTTATTCAAATTGAAGTTAGGACATCTTTTTGATAATTGACCAAAGTTTGGTGGCCTACCAAAAATTTTACTCCTAATGATGCGGTAAAAATAACTTGATTTGATTATCTGTCTAAATGTGACTTTATAATATATAACTAAGTATAGTTACTGTATCTATTTTTGGCAAAACTTGGAGAGTGCTAGCACATGACACGCTACATTACATATATTAGCTGTTGGAAGGTTGTTTTAATTTTTTACTATTTTGTGAAAATACTATATTATGCCTTAATTTGGTACTTATTTTATTATCTTAGACTTGTGTAATTTAGTTGAATGTGTAAAACTATCATTTTTCACCTTGCTAGATATATTTTAATGAATGTACTTTATTTTATAAGTATATTTATATTTTATTAGTTTTTTTAAAAAAAAAGTGCTACGAGAAATATATTTTGGTTAAGGGAAAATTATTTATAAATCCCTCAAGAGTTTCCCTTTTCCTCTGCAGTCCTTCTGACTTTTGCACTTCCTCTGCAGTACCTGCTTTTCCCACATAATACGTTATAGTCCCTGCCGTGACAACCGTGAGTGTATTTTTTTGAAAATGGCAAAAGTGCCCTTGCTTTTCATTCACGCCCAATCACATCAAGAATTCTCCCGAGGCTCCTCTCCATCATATTTACTATACTTCATCTTCATCTTCATCTCCATCTTCATTCTATTTCTCCTCTTGTTCTTTTCTGTTCTCTCGCAGTGATCTTGTCGTCGTCCGCACAAATTAATCCACAGGTAAGCACTGTCTGCATTTGGGCTCCATCATGTTGTATTTTTTTTTGTTTTTTTACCCAAAAACCGACGTCTACGCAGGTGTGAGCCACGATGGAGACATTTTGTGCCGTTGCTCGCTTCAAAGGCGAAGGACGGCTACTATAATTCACGGTCCTGACAGCCTGGGAGGTTGTTCTCGCAGAGATCTGCGAGCGATGGGCTTTGGATCCATCTCGAGTCGTTGTGAAGTTTGTCACGCCCGACGCGTACAGCACGGTTCGCCCAATTGAGTCAGATGTGGATTTCCAACGCATGTGCCAAATACATCATACCTTCAAGAAGAATGTGGTGGACATCATCGTTGACGAAGTCAGTGGGGCAGCGGAAACAGCCAATAACATCTCCTTACCACCCACGTAATCCAGCAACAAAGATAGCTCTTACTATGTTCGTGTGTATTCTGAATTACTGCTGATTTCCCGCGGGAATACGTTTCATGTGTAACCTATGGATTTTCTGTGTAATCTAGAGTATTTTATGAATTTACTGTGTATTAAATTGCTTATCTGTGTAACTTACATCTTTTCTGTGTAGTATATATCTTTTGTGCGTAACATATGTACTTTCTGTGTAATATATGGCTTCCCTGTGTAAGATACTGCTTTCTTATGTAATCCACTGCTTTTGTGTGTATTATACCACCATGTGAAATATTCGTAATATACCTAACGCGTCGCCATCCGCAGGGAGTCAATATCAGAAAGCATGAATGCGGACAAGGAGTCGTTCTCGTCCCAATATCGTCCCGCAGGTGCGCTCAGTATTACTCCATGTTCACAAACATCTGATGGCTCCACATTGCAAGTAGGGAACCGGTTCGATGGTGTTGATAACTTCAAGGATGCCTTGCGCAGCCATGCAATAAGGAACAATTTCGACTTTACATTAATAAAGAACGACAGACTTCGCACGACTGTGAGGTGTGCTTCGCCGGATTGCCAGTGGCGTGTCCACGCATCCAAAGAGAAGAACGACGATTCTTTCCGAGTGAAGACAATGCAAGGGACGCACACTTGCGCCGGGGGGGGGGGGCGGCATCGGAACGACAGTCCACCCGAAAGCTAGCAAGAAGTGGGTCGGGGACCGTATTATGCGGAGACGAAAAGAACGGCCATTGTATCGCGCCATCGACATACAGAAGGACATCTTTCGTGAGCACGGCGTGCGATTACCATACAAACGTGAATGGATGGGTAAGGAGGTCGCTCGGTCCGCCATTCATGGCAGTGAGGTGAGCAGCTACGATTTGTTGTTGTGGTACGCAGACAAAGTGGCTGAGACGAATCCTGGTAGCGTTGTCACGGTTGACAAGGACGGAGAGCTATTTAGACGTGCCTTCTTCTCTTTTCGGGCTTCTTTAATCAGTTTTACAAAGGCGTGCAGACCATTGTTATTTGTTGACGGAACGCACTTGCTCGGCAAGTACGGCGGGATACTACTGGGGGCAACCGGCAAAGATGGGAATGAAGGCATCTTCCATGTGGCATTTGCAATTGTTGACAACGAAACAGAAGACAATTGGACTTGGTTTCTTGCCACACTCGGTGATGCAATATACGGTGAAGGCGATTACTCCGAAATTATTACATTTGTATCGGATCGGTCGAAGGGTCTTATAAACTCGATCGCGAGAGTGTTCCCATCGTCACCGCATGGGTATTGCCTACGACATTTGGAGGCAAACTTCATGAAAGCGAATGCTAAAGTTGGCAAAACGTTGCGAGAGCATTGTTGGGCTATAATTGTCAGAATTGCGTACGCGTACACATCGAAAGAGTTTGACGATGCCGTTTACGAGCTGGCAATGACATCGCCAGCGGCCCATGATTGGTTACTGCATAAGTCCGACATAGATCACTGGTGTAATTATTTATTTAAGGGTATGCGGTGGTGTGAGATGTACTCCAACGTTGCGGAGTCATTTAACGCCTGGATCAAAGAGGCCCGCCATCTCCCCGTTACAAGCATGGTTGACTCGATAAGGTGAGCTTTCGCATGTGATTCTCTAGTTCCCGTTTTCCATTCTGTGATGTTTGTGTAATATTTCACATTACGGTGTAATATATTACGTTCCTGTGTAACATACGACGTTCCTGCGCAATATCGTATGTTTCGGTGTAACCTAGTACGTTCCTGTGTAATATACGACATTTCTGTGTAATGTATTATGGTCCTGTGTACTTTGCTAACTTCCTCTGTAGTATACTTCACGCTTGCGGAATGGTTTACGTTTCTGTGTGGTCTTTGTTTTTGCTACTTTGTTATGCTTATGTCTGTAATTGCTTCACACACAATACTAAGTGCGTGTACGTGTATTCCCACAGGTTCAAACTAATGAATATGATTGCCGACAGATGCGCACAATCACAGGGGTGGGATACGGCATTATGTCCAGAGATACACAAAAAACTCGAACAGATTATTGAAGATAGCAGGTTCTTAAGGGTCGGACGTTCAACCCCTGACATTTACGAAATTGTTGACGACGACGACAACAATTCAGTCAGCCTTCAACAACGGAAGTGTTCTTACAGGAAATGGGAAACCCATGGGCTCCCATGCAAGCACGCATGTGCGGCGATCATGCAAACAGACACGAACATCCACAGATACATTGCAGATTACTTCACAGTGGAATGCTACCGCCGTGCGTATTCTGAACCTATATATCCAATCCCCGACACAGACAAACCATCTGACGAGCATCGAGAACTGTGAATACGGCCGCCAATCTCCAGAAAACGGCCCGGCCGTCCACGAAGGAAACGGATTGAGTCACAGGGATTCGAAGTCCGCGATTTACATTGTAGTCGGTGCCACGAACCTGGCCATAACCGTCGCTCGTGTAACGCGGTCATAACGGACTGAGTTGCTGAATACCTGCCGAAGACTGAGTTGCTAATTGTGTTAACCTCGTACCTGGTACATTCCTGTGTAGTAAACATTACTATCTGTGTAACATATAGCTTGTCTGTGTGCGGCGCACCTTATCTGTGTAATATACGTTTTATCTGTGTACTTCACTGTACTTTCTGTGTAATATACATTTTGTCTGTGTAATATAAGATACTTTCTGTGTAATGTACATTTTATCTGTGTAATATAAGATACTTTCTGTGTAATATACGATACTTTTCGTGTAATATACAGTTTATCTGTGTAATATAAGATACTTTCTGTGTAATATACTGTACTTTCTGTGTAATATACGTTTGATCTGTGTAATATACATCATTATACAGTCATTATAAGTGCATGCATATGTACATCGTATGTGTGAAGGCTGATGATATTAAGTGCATTACCACATAACTACCCAGTCATTATATTACACGTATTGTTTGACATGAATTGATAAATTATTCAGTTTGGGGGGGTTACATCGTCCTGTGTGCCTTGTACTTGTTCACTTCCGGGGGCGACGGCCGCTTGCGAGCTTGTGGGTTCGTCGTCGACGCCAGCCTGCCCGTCCTCGTCTGTGCCTTGTAGTTGTTCACTTCCGGGGGCGACGGCCGCTTGCGACCTTGTGGGTTCCTTATCGATGCCAGCCTGCCCGTCCTCGTCTGTGCGTTGTCCATGTGCCGCTTGTCCCTTGTCAGTTGTACTAGCCTTCTGGCGAACACCGTCAAGCAATATCCGCGCGACGTATTGAATACATAGGAATGGGACGTCCGGCGGGGGGATGTCGAGCGTTTCGTTATCAACTATCTGCTCCATGTAACGAGTCAAGAAGACCGAGCAATCCACACTACCAGATTGTTGTTGCGGGCAAGACCGGACATGCATCATTGGTAGTGCCTTGAAAGGATTCCCGCCAGTGTTTACCTCGATGACGAACTTGAACAGCTCCCGCTGGAAACCGAGAAAGATTAGTGCGTCAGTGTATTGTCCGTGTGTAACTAACCTTTGTTGTACAGATTTAACTTACCATTTCTATAGCGTCGTCATCATACGTCTTAGATTGAAGGGAAGAGTAATGCATGTAAGTCTGCCCCGCAATGTCGAGGACGAGGAGATGGTAATGGCCATGGAGGATGATAGGCATAAGAATCAATTCCGCGGTCTTATGACCGTAGATGACGTCCTCTATCATGCATAACGACTGCTCGGCTGCGTATTCCGACTTCCGCATCGCAAGCGCCAGAGGTAATGTTATAATCGCTCGCCGCTTATGCGCGAGAGGATTTCTCAACAACTCCTCACGCAACATTAGCACGAGCACGGTGACCACGTCGTCGGGCAGTTCTTCCTTCCCTTCAAGCAAGATAAAGAGGTTGTGACGGGTTGTGTACCCATAGTCATCCCTCCAGACGACCGAACTGCAACATAAACAGATAGAATATTAACTTACACAGGAATTACTATTATTACACAGGAACCCGCTATATTACCCAGGAACCCGCTATATTACACAGAAACAATAGATAATACACTAAAACACTAAATAATACACAGAAAATATACATATTACACATAGTTTCTATATATTACACGGAAAATGCAAACATTACACATTACATGTAACATTACCTGTCGACGCGTGTGTTCAAGAAGAGATCAATGGCAGCCTGTTCGAGTTGGTTGAGCCTTGCGAAGCCCGGGTATGTCTTCTTCGTCGGCATGAAATCACGCCTAGGCGGGATTTGCATCTCGGTATAAGGCCGAGTTGTCGGGTTGGGATCGTACGGTACGATCGCAAGATGTGTGTCTCCGTCCTTGGTAGCTCTCTTCTTCTTCCCAGCGGAAAGTGTTTCAAGAAGAATGTCAACGGCCTGCATCGCCGCCGGGAATAAGTCGTCCCATGAATCAGATGACTGCCCCAATGGGGATGGACGCTTTCTCCCGCGGGTCGTCGGCGTCTGGCCTCTGGCCATTTTCCTTGTCGGCGGCACTGCCTGCGTGTCGTCCGACTCGTCGAACAACTGTATGCGTGTGGGCGCCTGCTTTTGGGACCGACCTCTCCTTAGGGGCATCTCCCTTGGCGGGGGCTTCGCTCGTGGTGCCCTTTTGGGAGGGGCCCTCTTCTCTGGGGCCTTCTTCGGTGTAGCCCTCTTCTGGGGACGGCGATCGGGTCCCTCATCAATCGATCGTTCTTCAGCGAGGCCCTCATCACTTGGCCCTTCCTTGGAGAACCGTTCCGGCAGGGGTGCCTCTTCAGCTACATCTTTTACGTCCCCCGCGGCCGTAGACGTGTCTACTTCTAAAGCGGCTGTCGGCGCATCCAACTGGGCTTCTGCTGGACCAACGGGCGGCACCTCAGGCGCCTGAGTTTCTATACTCGCCTCTGCTGGCGCCGGAGATATTGCCTCGGCGGTGTCACCACGGGTAACCTTCCGGGCAACCCGTTTGAATGGCGTACCTGACCGAGGACGGGTAGCTGAAGGATGAGGAAGGACGACGTCTTCATTCCGGTTGACGTTTGCCTCTTCCACCGCCGACGGTCGCTCATGTGAGACATATCGCCGAGCATCCCTTGCGTCGCGCTCGTCCATACGAGCCCGCAGCACATTGAACTCGGCAAGAAGGCGGTGGAGTAAAACTCGGACATCATCGTCGCCGCGGGGGGCGTCGTCCGGCCTGTCAGTGGTCTCCGCCGCCGACTGACGGCGAGACCTTTTTCGGACATTGGCTTTGGCGGAGTGGTCCCCACCCCGTCTCCCGACACTTCGTCGGCGGCTCTGCTTTCGCAGGTCTTCTTCTTCTTCTTCGGCCTTTTGGCCTCTTTCTTTCTTTGTTGCCGCCCTCCTCGCCGGTGAAGGCCGTCGGGCTCTCTTTGTTGAATCGGGGGATCGAGCCCCCTGTACAGTTGCATTGACAAGTGCCGTTTCTTCCGCGTTGGAAGGAACGAGATCAAAAAACTGCGAAGGATTCAAAAATAAGATGTCAGCCTAAGAATCGTAGATTACACAGAACAAGACTATGTTACATGGGAAGGTCCAATATTACACAGAACCGTAAATTATTACACAGGACGGTTATATATTACACAAAACATACGCATTATACACAGAAACTAAGCATATTAAACATAAAAGTAGGATATTACCGGAAACATACGTAGGATACACCGAAACAAAGAATATTACACAGAACGGTAAGATCTTACACAGAAACATGCAGTAGTACACCGAAAAAAATAATATTACACATAAAACAATAATATCAACCAGAAACAACAACCAATTAGGCATTCAAAAGATTAGAAGAGAACTCGCCTCTTTCCCTTCCAGTGATTTCAAGAGCGGATCAATTGAGGACGACTTTGTGAATGTGCTGTCCCCGTAACACAGTAAACGGGGTGCCCGACCAACGCGTTGTTTCTTCACGCTGCCGGACACCTCGTAGAACCATACAATGAGGGCGACCGAGCACCCTTTCAGGTATCCGGCGCTCTTGATCTTCCCTTGGCAGCGCAGCTGCACCCGTGCGGCTGTCTTGGGAAGATCATCCATCACCCATCTGTGGATGGCATGCGCCCAGACGTAGTCGCCGATAGTGTCTAAATTGTCGGCGTACCTGGCTAAGAAGGTGGGCGCATTCAGAGAGGTGTTAGGGAAGAAGATGGTGCTCATCAAGAATACCAGGAGGAGCTTCACGAAAGTCTCCTCAGTTCCAGCCTTCCCGCTGACAAGTTTGAACAAGTTCTCTTTGATAGCATCGCGATGCCGCTTGTGTAACTTATTCAGATAGGAAAGTTCAAACTCAGAGGCTTCCTCCTCCCCCTCAGGCTTTAATGACACAGTCTCGCCCACGCTGGGGACCCCCATTACAAGGGCGACGTCCTCGGGCCTGAACTGCAGCATGCTCTCCCCGATCTTAAACCTTCCGGTTCGTGCATCGTATACACGGAGCAGTGTGTCCATAACCCCCCTTTCTTGGACCACGGCCGGCAGGTCCATCAGGTGCACGAAAGGGGTCTGCCGGAGTAACTTCCAGTGGGTGTTGCTCATTAAGTTTTTCAATCCCTGTATGGTATCCACGACAGGGGCCAAATAACACCTCCCGTTAACCAGAGTTTCAGCCATTTCTGTATTCAGTTCAGATTACACAAAACGATTAGATGTTACACAGAAAATGGTTATATTACACAGGAAGACAGTAAACTACACAGAAAGTCCAAAAACCCTAAAGTAATACACTGAAACGTCGGTCGACTTCTCCTTACCCAACTTCTGCTTACCTTTTTCGCTTGTCTTTTTGTTCCACGAGCTCTCGCAGTGTTTGCAGAAGGCCGAGAGTGCGAAGGCGGACGTGTGGCAAGTCGGTCGTCGCCGCAAGAGGGAAAAACACCGTCTTCGAGCACCGAACAAGGAGAAGAGAGTCGTAGACGCAAGATGGAGAAGAAGAAACGGAAGAAGAAGCAAAAGAGCCGCTTGAACGGTTTCCCCGGTGGGTTATCTCAACCGTTCGACGGTTCCCGAAGTCTTGAGGGTATTGTCGACATTTCCACGCTACTTTTTTGAAACTTGCGCAAAGGGCAAAAAAGACATTTCCACTCCACGTTGGCTTCATCATAACGGCCGTTTCACTGTTTTGGATTTGAATGGAAAAAGATTGAAAAGAAAGGACTAAACAGGAAAGTGAAACATGTCAGGGACCATCAGGGAAGCTGCAAACTTGTGGGGTATTTATAAGTAATTACCCGTTTGGTTAATTAGACTACGTGTGATGGTGGAGATATAAGATACCCAATGATTTTCAAGAATAACATTAAAGTTGTCATCGAAAAGGTACAAATAATTTTTTCAAACCCCACCTCTTATATCGCTAGTTTTTTAATTGAAATATTGATAGATTTCGAAGAAAAATAAAATCTTATCTGTTTTTCTATAACAATATTTATTAGAGAATAATTATTTTTTTCAAAAATGTCACTTATTTATAAACAAGAAAAGTATAATTTTAAAATAAATATGATGTTATAAAAATAAGCCATTAAAGAGAAATTGATCTTGCAGGTGTATATATATAGACATACACATATATTTATCGATAGACCATGAGTTCCCCTTTGTCATGAATAGTATAAATAATAATTTGTTTATTTTATTAAAAAAATATATATCCACAAGTAAATGGGCATATATATATATGAACCAAAGATTTGAGTGTATAAAAATATTGATAAGTGCTATACTGTTTTTGCCAACTCATAAGAAAATGATTCAAATAAACTATTTATGCATGATACTATTATTTTTGGATTTATCTAAGAAGGAAAACATATTTTCATAAGTATTTTATTTATAGTTTTAATTTGTGAACAAAAGCGCCCTTTTAGTATTGGTTTATCTAATAATGAAGACATTTTTTCATATAAATAATTTTTGTAGGAATATATCTTGGTGATGTTAGTTATAACAAGGTTGTAACTCTTTTAGTGTATGTTTGGTTAGCTATAAGTAGTTGTAATGTAAGTGATTTTACATGTAACTGAGTATTTGATTTGATATAAAAGCTCCACTTACATGTAAGTGGATTTACATCTCACTCATTTTACAATATTTCAACTTAAATCAAAATTTACTGTAAACTAAAATATAAAGTAAGTAGTATCCACTCACTATCATATTATATTAGATATAATTATAACAATATTTAATAAATTAAATTATCCTTAAAATTAATTATTAAAATAATTTTTTAAGTTATAAAATTTTAAAAATAAGAAATTTCAAATATTAAATTTTTTTTTAATTTATCATTAAAATATTTTAAATTAATAAATAAATAAATTATTACTATGATAAAAAATATTAAATAATTAGAAGTAATATTAACATAATTAGTAGTATAAACATGATAAAAAAATAATTATGTATGCTTTATTTAATTTAATATTATATTTTAAAATACCACTTCCTATTTAATTTATATATAAATAAATATTTGAATAGTATATAATCCAATTATATAATATTTTTTAAATTTAAAAAACCACCACTTAATTAATTAATTTTTTAAATTAGTAGTAATCCTAAATAAAAAGAGTTAATATAATTAATAGTTTTTAGGGATAAAATTTAAGCATAGTTTAAATTTAAAATTTTTTTATAAATAACATTAAATAATTAGTGTTAATGATATAGATAATCTTATCATTTCACTTAGATAGATAATCTTACCTTTTTGCCATTTCACTTATATAGTAATTGCTATATCTAGTTAGGGTTATAGATATAACAACTATTTTAATTTAATTATTGAATAATATATTATTTACCTAGTATTATTTTAAGAAATGGCATTAATGATTCATCCGAATTCCATCCCTAGCTAGTGTTGGTATCAATCATAGGGAGAAACCTGAAAAATTGAATGGGGCTGATTTTAATTGGTGGAAGCAAAAAAAATGTTATTTTATTTTACTACATTAACTCTTGCAAAATTCCTCCATGAGCATGCACCCATGCTTAAGGCGAACGAAGATCGTAGTCGAAATGCATGGAATCGTGCCGATTTGTTATGCAAAGGTTATATTCTCCATGGATTAGGCAATACATTCTACAATGTATACAATCCAATCAAAACTGTAAAAGAAATATGGTAATCTTTGGTTAAAAAAAAATATAAAACTAAAAATGCAGGAATATAGAAATTTATTGTTGGAAGATTTCTTTGAATATAACAAGTAGATTCAAAGACTGTTTTAAGTCAAGTTTAAGAACTCCAATTATTATTGCATGAGATTCATGCTGAAAAGATTGTGCCTATAAAGAAATTGAAAAATCCTTCCAAGTGGCTTCTATTATTGAAAAATTGCCTCCATCTTGAAGAGATTTTATGAATTATCTGAAGCACAAACACAAAGAACTGAGGCTTCATGATTTGATAGAAAAAAATAGAAATTCTGAGAAAAAATTATTGAATTCCATGGGGTCCAAGGTAAATATAATAAATGATGGACATAAAGCCAACCAAAAAGAGAAAGCATGTTGTGTTGAACCAGAAGCTAGGATCTCAAAGTGCAAGATGGGAATGAGCAATGAGAGGCAACGGACTGGGAGAGGAGTGAAGCTTGAAGATAATATTCTTATTACTAGTTCAGAGAAAGCTTATATCCAGGGAGCCACAACTATTGACTCAAGATTACATAACACAAACAACGTGACAAACTTATGCAAGTAACCATAAAGCACAAGTAACTAAGATAGCTTATACTGCACCTGCAGTATAAGATAACAAAAGGTGAAAACAATGCACTAAAACCATGCACTAAACGACAGTGCATTTAACAAAGCATACATGCCTTCATGTACGGGTCTTCACGTGCATGGTCTTCGTCAAAAAGGTCATATACTTCATTGTTATTCAGAGCATATGCTTCAACACACTCCCCATGCTCTGAATGATCTCAACTCCAAGCCAACGTCTGATCTCTTCATGCTTCGCGGCTGGAAGAGCCTTTGTGAAGATATCAGCTAACTGCTGATGAGTGCTGCAATGAATTACATCAACTTCTTTGTTGGAAATCAGATTCCGGATGAAATGAAATCGCACATCTATGTGCTTAGTTCTGCCGTGATGTGCCGGATTCCGAGCAATTGCAATAGCTGATAGGCTATCACAATGGAGAATGGTTGCTCTTGTTTGAGTTACCTCCATGTCTGCAAGAAGGCGACTCATCCATATTGCCTGGCAAGCTGCTGAAGTTGCAGCAATGTACTCAGCCTCTGTGCTTGAGAGAGCAATGATTTCTTGCCGTTTTGAAGCCCATGCAACTGCTCCTGAGCCAAGATGAAATACCAAGCCTGTGGTGCTCCGGCGATCATCAACGGAGCCTCCCCAGTCGCTGTCTACGTAGCCTTGCAGACGAAAGTCTTCAACACTTTCATACTTAAGTCCCATGCTGAGAGTTGCTGCTATATAATGAAGAATTCTCTTCATTGCTCCATAGTGATGCTTTGTAGGTCTCTGAACAAACCTGGAGATTAGATTTACAGCAAACATTAAATCAGGACATGTGTGTGAGAGGTACAGCAGGCTTCCAACAATGCTTCGAAAACGACTTTCATCTGCTCTCCCAGAATTGTCTTCTAGTTGAAGCTTTTCGTTGCCATTTAGAGGAGTAGCTTGATGTTTGCTGTTCATCATACCAGATTTCCTCAAAAGAGCTTCAGCAAACCTCCTCTGTGAAACTAGAATTAAGCCTGAGTTTTGTATCACTTCAAGACCCAGAAAACAATGTAATAATCCTAGGTCTGTCATCTCAAATTCATGTTTCATGTTCTGCTTGAAATCATCCACAATTGACAATGATGAGCCCATTATTAAGATATCGTCAACATATAAACAAAGGAGCAGAAAGTTTGAGTCTTCATATATCCTCTTGTAAACTGTAGGCTCGTTCTGACTCTTTATGAATCCAAGCTTGCTGAAATGAAGATCAATCTTCATATACCAAGCCCGTGGAGCTTGTCGAAGTCCATAAAGGGCTTTGCGAAGTTTATACATTAGACCTTCATTGCCAGGCTGAGTGTATCCTTGAGGTTGCACCACATATATCTCCTCTTGAAGCTCGCCGTTGAGAAAGGCCGACTTCACGTCTAGCTGAAACACTTGCCAGTGATTTTGAGCTGCAACAGCGAGGAACAGCCTCACCGTCTCTAGTCTTGCAACCGGTGAGAAGATTTCATCGAAGTCTATACCACTCACCTGTGAATACCCTCGTGCAACCAAGCGAGCCTTCCTTTTATATAGAGTGCCATCAGATAGAAATTTAGATTTGAAGATCCATTTCAGACTGATTGGATTCCTTCCTTCTGGTAGTGTAGTTAACGTCCATGTCCTGTTTCTTTCAATGCTGGCCATCTCTTCATCCATGGCCGACTTCCATTCACCATGCAAGCTTGCTTCTTCAAAGGAACAGGGGTCGGCAGCTGCAAGAACAAACGAGCATGAATTATATAATTCATGTAATGTTCTATACCTTGGATTTGGTTCTTCAGGTGTGACATCATTAGGAGAAGGTGAAGTCCCTTGCAATGACTGCAATTGAGAATTGGCTTGATCTTCTCTTGCTTCTATTATTGGTGTATCTTCATCACATTGGTTCAGTACATCATCCAAGGTAGAAGATATTGGATGCAGACCAGAAGAAGCACCCCAGTTCCAACTCTTCTCCTCATGAAACACAACTTCTCTGCTGACTTGACCTTCCTAGTCAATGGGTCAAACAGCTTATAACCCTTCGACTCATTACTATACCCAATGAACACTCGCTTCTCTGATTTGCTCCCGAATTTGTCTCGTTGTTGAGTTGGACTAAGGACGAATGCTAAGCAACCAAAGGTTCTGAGATGTTTGACAGATGGTTTAACTCCCATCAAGGCTTCGTAGGGTGTGGTGTTCTTAAGAGCTCTGGTAAAGGATCGGTTCAAGGTGTAGACAGCTGCTGCTACTGCTTCACCCCATAAGTCGGTAGGAAGGTTGCGCTGCTTGAGCATGCAACGACTCATCTCCACCACCGTTCTATTTTGACGCTCAACGACACCATTTTGCTGTGGTGTTTGGGGTGTTGTTAATTGTCTCCTAATACCATGAGCCTCACAATAAGCCTGAAAGTCGCTGTAGGTAAACTCGCCTCCACGGTCTGTTCTCAGAGCCTTCAACTTGTGTTCAAATTGCTTCTCCACCTAAGTTTTGAACACCTTGAAAAATTCCAGGGCTTGTGATTTAACCTGCAAGAAATACACCCATGCATACCTGGTGTAATCATCAACTAACAACATAAAGTATGAGTTGCCTCCTCTTGACTTGGTTTGCATGGGGCCACAGAGATCGCCATGGATCAATTCTAGTGGTTTACTTGTTTTTCTCACAGTTTCTTCAGGAAATGGCAACTTGGTTTGTTTTCCATGCACACAACCTTCACAAGAGTGTGCCGAGACAAAGTTGGGAAGCCCATGAACTAGATTTCTTCTGGACATATGTTGCAGATTGTTGTAGTTGGTGTGTTCATACCTTTCATGCCATAGAAGGGACTTGTCTGTGTGGCTAATTGCAACATGAGCATCACCAACTTCGTTAGTAGAGAGAGGATATAAGTTGTGTTCAGTTACTTGAATACGAGCTAACTCAACTCCAGTCTTCTTACTCTGAATGGCACAGTGGTCTTCATCAAAGAGCAGGGTGTATCCTCCCTTTTGCAACTGGCCAACACTAAGGAGATTATGAGCAACATTCGGTACGTATTGAACTCTTTCGAGCTCCCTCACCTGTCCTCCTCTTGTCTTGAATCTCACTGTCCCTATTCCTTCAACCTTCATCACTCGATTGTCTCCTAATCGAACCACTTGCTGCACTGATTCATCTAGGATGCAGAACAGAGACTTCATTGGTGTCATATGATTGCTACAGCCACTGTCTAGCAACCATACATCTTCACTTTGATCTTCTGAGTTATTTCCAGCCATAAATAGGTGAGTGACTTCAGTATCTTCTTCCACTACATTAGCTAAGCTCTCCTTTTGCGAGCACTGCGACTTGTAGTGCCCAAACTTCTTACAATTATAGCATTGGATATGGGCTTTGCTTCTTCTCCCTTCACCTTGAGCTTCCTTCTGTTCTGTCACACGTCCTCTTCCTCTTCCTCTGAAACGACCTCTGAAACCTCCACGACCTCTTCCTCTGCCCTGATTGACAGTAAAGTTTGGTGTATTTACACTGGGTGTTAGAGTAGAGCTTTCTCCTTTGACATGAAATGCCTTCATCTCCGTATGATCTGTCTCCATGTCAAGTCTACTCTCATGACCCTTCAAAGAACCACTCAACTCATCAACTGAGAGTGCAGCTAGGTCCTTTGCTTCTATGATAGAAGAGACCACATGCCTGAACTTAGGTGAAAGGCTACGAAGTATTTTCCCAACCACGGACTGCTCAGTGAGCTCTTCTCCGAGGCTTCTAATATGATAGGCAGCTGTGAGCACTCTGCTCACATAGTCTTGAATAGACTCCCCGTTCTTCATTCGCATAGTCTCAAACTCTTGTCGATATGAAAACAACTTCGCAACTGAGCTCTTCGTACAACCTTGGTATTCTGTCTTCAATATATCCCAAGCCTTTTTAGCATTTCTCGTTTGAGAAATCCTAATGAGAACTTTCTCTTCTAGACTTTGTTTTATAAGAACCAGGGCCTTGGCATTCCTTTTGATGTTCTCATTCAACTTGTGCTCATCTGTTTCATCCTCTTCGTAACCCTTCTCAACGATCTTCCACAGATCCCGAGAGAAGTATAGTCTCCATCTTGAGACTCCACAAGCCATACCCTTCTCCACTGAAGAGCGGCATATTAACTTGAGATGAACTGATTAAGCTTGAGCTTGAGACTTGGTTTGCCATGGCTCTGATACCACTGTTGAACCAGAAGCTAGGATCTCAAAGTGCAAGATGGGAATGAGCAATGAGAGGCAACGGACTGGGAGAGGAGTGAAGCTTGAAGATAATATTCTTATTACTAGTTCAGAGAAAGCTTATATCCAGGGAGCCACAACTATTGACTCAAGATTACATAACACAAACAACGTGACAAACTTATGCAAGTAACCATAAAGCACAAGTAACTAAGATAGCTTATACTGCACTTGCAATAAAAGATAACAAAAGGTGAAAATAATGCACTAAAACCATGCACTAAACGACAGTGCATTTAACAAAGCATACATGCCTTCATGTACGGGTCTTCACGTGCATGGTCTTCGTCAAAAAGGTCATATACTTCATCGTTATTCAGAGCATATGCTTCAACATGTTGGTCAGAAACATTCAAATAAAATGAGGGGTAAGAACTTCTAAGGAAATTGTTTATATGTAACAAGCCAGGTCACCTTGCAAAAGATTGTCATAATCATACAGTGAACTTAAAAAAGAAGACAATGCAAGTACATATAAGTGAGGAAGATAAGATTTCAAATGATATTTTTGAATTGAATCTTTCAGTTGTTGCATATGTGGTAAACCTAATACTAAATCCAGAAGAATGGCAGGTTGATATAGGTGCTTCTGTAGCAGAATACTGTAGTAGTAATTGTAGCAAAAGTACTGTAGCATTGTTAATGTAGCAAAACACTATAGCAGTCGAAAATTCACAAAACTACAATCTGCACGATTTGCAACACGATCTCATTACCCTGAGCACGGGCGTGTTGAGCTTGTTTTCTGAATTTTAAAGCTCAAAACCTCCCCCTTTTGAGTACAAACTTTTGGGATCTAACTGACACAATAAAATCGTCAAAAACAACAAGCAAGACACACGATTTAGCGTGGAAAACCCTTTCAAATCGAGGGAAAAACCACGGGACTCCTTAGAGCCGCTTCAAATCGTTTTCACTATGCCAATGAAGGATTACAAAGACTTCTCTAGATTAAACTAGAGGCATGCATGCCCAATGGCATCAACATTCATGAAGTATCATCATCATCATCAATCGATGGATAACACACCAAATATGAATAAAAAGAAATATCAAACTTAATCAAAAGGAAGAGCTTCTTGCGAGGATTCTTTACCTGGAATTTGAGTGAAATCCGGCGCCGAATCGCCGTTAAATCGTCTTGCCCTAGCTCAGCCTTTTCCTTCTCCCTCTCACTTGGCTTCTTCACTTCTCTCACTGATGATCTTCACTCTATACTCTCTCTCTCTCTTCATTGGCATAGTTTTTTTTTTTCAATATAACTTGGGCTGGAGCCCAGCTTTATTCCAACCCACCAAATGGGTTGGACCCAACAATTCTCCTCCTCAGCACCATTTGGGGGGCTCTACTAACCCTGCTCTTTCCCGGCATGCTTCGAGCTTCTCCTTCGATAATGCCTTGGTAAAAATATCGGACCCATTCTCACTAGTATGTATCTTTTCCAAGTACAACTCTTTGGCTTCAAGAACATCTCGAATCCAATGATATCTAACATCTATATGCTTGGACTTCGAATAAAATGTTGAATTCTTGGAAAGATGGATGGCGCTCTGGCTGTCACAATAGACTATGCACTTTTCCTGTTGCATGCCTATTTCTTCGAGAAATTTCTTCATCCACAAAGCCTCTTTGCAACCTTCAGTAATTGCAATGTATTCAGCTTCTGTGGTGGATAGTGCAACACACTTCTGCAGCTTTGATTGCCAAGAAACAGCTCCCCCAGCAAAAGTCATCATGAACCCTGAAACTGACTTTCTAGAGTCCACATCGCCTGCCATGTCTGAATCTGTATACCCATCCAAAATGGGTTCACCTCTACCAAAACACAAACATACTCGGGAAGTACCTCGCAGATACCTCACTGTCCACTTCACTGCAGCCCAGTGTTCCTTTCCCGGATTGGAGAGAAATCTGCTCACAACTCCAACAGCATGACTGATGTCTGGCCTCGTACACACCATGGCATACATCAAACTGCCAACTGTGGATGCATATGGAACTCGATTCATCTCCTCCTTCTCTTTGTCATTTGAAGGACATTGGTTTGAACTGAGTTTAAAATGACCTGCAAGTGACGAACAAACATACTTGGCATTTTTCATATTGAACCTCTCAAGAACTTTCTCAATGTAGTTTTCTTGAGACAACCACAACTTCCCATTCTTCCTGTCACGGGAGATTTTCATACCAAATATCTGTTTTGTTGTTCCTAAGTCCTTCATAGCAAAGGACTTGCTCAACTGTCTCTTCAGGTCTTCAATCTTGCATGCATCACGACCAACAATTAGCATGTCATCAACATAGAGCAATAGAATAATAAAATCATCATTTGAGTGTTTCTTCACAAACACACAATGATCTGCAGATGTTCTAGTGTACCCCTGAGTCATCATAAAGGAGTCAAACTTCTTGTACCACTGCCTTGGTGCTTGTTTGAGTCCATATTGGCTTTTCTTCAATCTGCACACTAGATTTTCTTTGCCCTTGACTTTGAACCCTTATGGCTGCTCCATGTATATTTCCTCCTCTAAATCACCGTGAAGAAATGTTGTTTTCACATCAAGTTGTTCCACCTCCAAATTTAAGCTAGCTGCTAAACTGAGGACAACTCTGATGGATGACATCTTCACAACTGGAGAAAATATCTCTTCAAAGTCAATACCTTTCTTCTGACTGAACCCCTTCACAACCAACCTTGCCTTGTACTTTGGTTGTGAGCTGTTACTTTCAGTCTTTAACTTATACACCCACTTGTTCTTGAGTGTCTTCATGCCTTTTGGTAACTTTACCAAATCATAGGTGTGGTTTTCACCCAGGGATTTCATCTCTTCCTGCATGGCTTTAAACCACTCCTACTTCTTCTCATGTTGCATGGCTTGCTGATAAGTTTCTGGCTCTCCCCCATCACTGAGCATAACATACTCATTAGTACTGTATCTACTAGAGGGATGACGGTCTCTAGTAGATCTTCTCACTTGGGTCTCAACTGGTGGTGCTGGTGATGATTGTTCTTCTTCTTCAACTGGTTCTACATCATCAGCAGAATGAGTTTCAACATTATCTGTATCATCACCATTTTCTTGGGTAGCTCCCCCTTGAGCTGAACTGTGCACAGGTGGAGTGACTGGATCCAAATTTACAGGAATTTCAACTGAGGAACTAGCGATCTCTCTCTGCTCATCACTGTCAGTCATCTGGTCATCCAGAAACACAACATCTCTGCTCCTGACAAGCTTCTTGTTCACTGGATCCCACAGTCTGTACCCAAACTCTTCATGACCATAACCCAAGAAAATACATGGCTTCGCTTTATCATCAAGCTTGGATCTTTCATCTTTAGGAATATGGACAAATGCTCTACAGCCAAATACTCTCAAATGAGTATAGCAAACTTCCTTCCTAATCAACACTTTGTTAGGCACATCACCATCTAGAGCTGCTGCTGGAGAAAGATTTATCATGTCCACAGCCGTCCTCATAGCTTCCACCCAAAAAGATTTAGGAAGCTTTGTATGAGAGAGCATGCATCTGATCCTCTCTTCAATTGTTCGGTTCATTCACTCAGCCACACCATTCAACTGAGGTGTCTTGGCTGGAGCCTTCTCAAGCCTGATCCCATGAAGTCTGCAGTATTCTTCAAATGGCCCTCTGTATTCACCACCATTATTTGCTCTTACTGCTTTCAACTGTTTTCCTGTTTGTCTTTCAACTTTGACATGGAAATCCTTGAAGACATCAAGCACTTGATCTTTTGTCTTCAAAACAGTTACCCAGACCTTCCTTGAATGATCATCAATGAAGGTCACAAAATAATGTCCACCCCAAGTGTTTTGTCTTGCATATAACAAACATCAGTATGAATCAAATCAAGAATATTTGATTTTCTAGAAGGGGGATGATAATGAAATGCTAATCTATGTGTTTTTCCTGCTAAGCAATCAACACATGTTTTGAGATACGCACCTTGCATGTTCGGTAGAAGATTTTTCTTAGCGAGAAGTTGTAGTCCTTTCTCACTAACATGCCCAAGCCTCCTATGCCATAGCTCGATGCTTGCATCTTTCTGAACTGCATTCAACTCTCCTATGTGTAGCTTAGCTTGTATTACATAGAGTGTATTTATTTTTCTTCCTCTAGCAACTACTTGAGAACCTTTGGTGAGTTTGCACTTGCTTTCACCAAACCAACTGGCAAACCCCTCATCATCAAGCTTGCCTATAGATATTAGGTTTAGGCGTATGTCTTGAACATGCCTAAACTCCTTGAGCACCAGCTTCAGTCCCTGACTGGTCTCCAAGTGAATGTCTCCAATACCCACTATCTTTGATGCACCACTGTTTGACATCTTTACTACTCCAAAGTCACCACTGGAATATGTAGTAAAGAGATCACTGTAGGGGGTAATATGAAATAAGGCTCCTGAGTCAAGCACCCAATCACTTTCTTGGCTCACGAGACTGATACAGGTATCATCACAAATGACAATGATGTCACCTTCTGCGGCTACTGTATTGGTCTCCTTCTCTTCTCTATTTCCCCCACTCTGTTCCCTTTTCAAGAACCTGCACTCCTTCTTCATGTGGCCCATCTTGTTGCAATGGAAACATTTGATGTTCTTCCTGTTTTTTGGCCTGCCTCTGGAGATATCTCTGTTACCATGACCTTGACGATATTTACTCTTACTTCTACCATGACTTTCAGGCTTCTTAGAAACAAGTACACCAGAGGAAGCTTCACATTTCTCCTTCCTCCTGCCCTCTTCACCTAAGAGACTTTCTTTAACCATCTACATGGTTAATGTCCCACCAGGTGTTGAAGTACTAAGTGACACCACTAGTGTGCTCTGTCATGCTTCTTCCATCTTTATACTTCAAATTCACCAGCCTTTTGATCGTCGCAGCCTTGTTTCTAAATGTATTCTTTTCATACATGGTTTCTAGCTTCTTCCAGAGTACATTTGCCTTCACTTATTCAGAAATATGATTAAAAATATTTACATCTACCCATTGCCGAAGTGTTGTAGCAGCTTTTAGATGTAGTATCTCCCACTCATCATCAGTCATCTTATCTGGCTTTGGTTTTTCCATAACAGTTAAGAACAAATCATTCACTATCAACAAGTCTTGCATTTTTCTTTTCCAAATTGCATAGTTGGAGGGGCTTAGTTTAATCATCCCACATGCATTTTGGTCTTTCATTTTTGTACTCAAAGATATTTCTAGCCAACCAAACTCTGATACCACTCTGTTGGGGAGGAACCGGGGACCAAACGATAATTTTCCCCGAAAGTACTGTAGCAGTACTGTAGCACTTGCACTGTAGCACCAAAAAAATGCAAAACCCGCAATCTGCATGGCTTGAAGCACGGGCGAAACACGGGCGTGCTACTTTGCTGAGTTCTTCCGCTGCTGTAGCAGAATACTATAGTAATGGTACTGTAGCACTGTTACTGCAGCAAAACAATATAGCAGTCGAAAATTCAGAAAACTGCAATCTACACGACTTGCAACACGATCTGACTGCCCTGAGCACGGGCGTGCTGAATTAAGCACAGCCGTGTTGAGCTTGTTTTCTGAATTTTGAAGCTCAAAACCTCTCCCTTTTGAGTACAATCTTTTGGGATCTAATTGACACAAAAAAATCTTCAAAAACAACAAGCAAGATACACGATTTAGCGTGGAAAACTCCTTTAAATCGAGGGGAAAACCACGGGACTCTTTAGAGCCACTTCAAATCATTTTCACTATGCCAATGAAGGATTACAAAAACTTCTCTAGATTAAACTAGAGGCCTACATGCCCAATGCCATCAACATTCATGAAGAATCATCATCATCATCAATCGATGGATAACACACCAAATAAGAATCAAAGGAAAGATCAAACATAATCAATAGGAAGAGCTTCTTGCAATTATTCTTCACCCGGAATTTGAGTGAAATCCGGCGCCGAATCGCCGTTCGATCGTCTTGCCCTAGCTCAGCCTTTTCCTTCTCCCTCTCACTTGGCTTCTTCACTTCTCTCTCTGATGGTCTTCACTCTATACTCTCTCTCTCTCTCTCTCTTTATTGGCATAGTTTTTTTTTTTTCAATATGACTTGGGATGGAGCCCAGCTTTATTCCAACCCACCAAATGGGCTGGACCCAACAACAAGTTTATATTAACGAAAAATGGTGTGCATGTGGGGAAAGGGTACTTATGTGATGGTTTATTCAAATTAAATGCTATCACTATTGAACAATAGCATTTCTTCTGCTTAATTATATGCTTAAGTCATGTAATTTATGGCATGAAAGGTTAGGAAATCTGAATTAAAATTAATTTAGAACTACTACCTAAATTTGATATTGAATCGAATCATAAATGTGTAGTATGCGTAGAGTCTAAGTTAACTAGGACTCCATTGGAATCCATTGAACGAAGCACTAAGCCAATAGAGTTCCTTATTACAGATGTATGTGATTTAAAATTTATTCAAACTAAAGGTGGTAAAGAGTAAAAGTATTATTATTATTATTATTATTATTATTATTATTATTATTATTATTATTATTATAGATGATTGCACAAAACATTGTTATGTTTACTTACTAAGAAGCAAAGATGAAGCATTAGACATATTCAAATTTTACAAAAATGAAGTAAAAATCAAATAAACAAAAGGATCAAAGTATTGAGGAATGATAGAGGTAGTGAATATGAATATTTTTTTGAAGGAATTTATGCAAATATCGAATTATTCACCAAACCACCATTACATTACGAAAGGGTTTTAGAGGTGGTTTTCAAACCCTACAGAGGCGGTTTTAACCGCCTCTCTAGCTTTAGTGTTGGTTTTTTCAACCGCCTCTAACCCGCCTCGTATCAAGCCGGCTCTACACTTTAAAGCCGGTTTCTACCAACGTTGGGGTAAGGTTTAAATATGTAAGCGGTTTTTTATCACAAATTTAGAGGCGGTTATAACCGCCTTTATAGCTAATAATTTTTCATTTTTTTTATTATTGATTTAGAGGCGGTTATAACCGTCTCTACAATTTATAAACGGTAGAGGCGGTTATAACCGCCTCTAAAACAATTAGTGAAAATTAAAAATTACCAAGACGGTTATAACCACCTCTAAAATTTATAAGTTGTAGAGACGGTTATAACCGTCACTAAAATAATTAGAAAAAATTAAAAATTACTAGCTAAGGAGGCAGTTATAATCACCTCTAAAATTTAAAAATTTATAACCATCTCAAATTACAACGCAGTCAAAGTATACATAGAAAACTGTAGATGATTAGTTACTTGTATAATTCTTAACCACACAAAATTAGACTTCTTCGTTTACACCAATCAAAATTCACTTAAAAATGACCAGAAATGTGAGCTCAAAGTCAATTACATCACAGGAATTAGTACAAAACTAGCAAAAGCATCAAACGACAAAACTGGTTCGAAATCCCATTACTTACAGAGCTGAGAGTTTCACAAATTACAGCTGTCAAATTAAGTATTTTTTAGTAATTCCGCCTCTGAAACTGCAAGTTGTTGCTGCTGCTTCTTCTTCTTCTTCTTCTTCTTCTTCTTCTTCTTTGTTTTCAACTCTCTATAGCAAAATTACTAAACATAAATAAAGAATGGTGAAAAAAAAAAAACCAAATGCCTTGCATAAGATATAATAAATGTGTGTCTACCTATATGGATTTTCTGTACTGATATGCAGAAGTTATAAGGTATAACACACACGGAAGCAAATCCCAATGTTAATTATGCCATCTGGTTTAGAAAAATTAATTCAGGAAGGCAAGGATCTACCTGTGCCGCAATCTCGCTTGCCTCAACTGCATAAACCTAGCAGCATGAATAAATCTGGTCAGGCATCAAAATATTCAAAAAAATTGTTCACACCAAACAAAGTCTCCTGAACCTATCAAGAGCTACTTGATCATTAATGCTCAAGTGATACTTTAAAAGAGAGATGTGCACTTTCTTATCATAACTAAATGTGATTTATCCATTTTATTAAAAAAAGAAAATAATTAATAGATATTGTTATCTAATTTTTGTTGGAATTAGTAACCTTTTCCATAATTAAACAAGCAAAGTAGTGCAAATATGTTAAGGGGATTTATTTTTTTCTCCCCTCTCTCATCTTAATTTTATCCAAAGTATAAAAGCAAGAAAAAGAAAACATAAATTTAAAGCTGATGCTTTTGTGACCAAGGATTGCTGACATAACATTTAAAACATAAGGTGAGATAATGCTGATGAGGTATAAGTAAAACTATACATTAAATTAATCAGCAGTGATTAGGATGTACCAGTGACTTTGAATTGTCATAAAGACTTAATTATCACTCAGAATGTAATTTAATTAGAAGTTATTGAAATTGAAAATTAAATCTTAATTAGATTGCTTAAAATACTTTAATACGATGCCATATATAATAATATAAAGTGAAATTCTTGACTGTTATTAACAATGCTAAATGGTAAAATAAATAAAAAAATCTAATGACTTTGACCACCTCTTAGTTGTATTTTGAGTAACTTCTCAAGTAGAAGTCTAAATACTGCATCTCAAAACAAATTTGCATCTTACATCCACACGCTTAAAACTAATCCAAATACTCAATTTGTGCTTGGACAGACCTAAAATATCTCCAAACAAACACACTAGCATTAACTACCTAAAAACTAATGCAAGTTTTCACTAAACTCAAGACTGATGTCTAATATTTAAATTGTCTAATATTTAAAATATCTCCAAACAAACACACTAGCATTAACTCAAGACTGATGTCTAATATTTAAACTAATGCAGGTTTTTCCCTGACAATGGCTAATGTCTAATATTTAAATTGCCCCACAAACCAACTACTTGAATAGAATAATAATCAAATGGATATCAGTTACTAATCATGTGGCACTGCCACTAAAGAATAATAGATACATAATCCTCAAGAAAAAAGTGGAAAGTGGCAAGCCTAAACAGAAATGAATCATCCTTATTTTATTTTTATACCAAAGAGCATTTCCTCATATAGCAAAGAGTACCAGTAAACTGTATTTAAGATAGCATAAAGATGGTAAATTGTTTTAGGTTCAATTTTACAAACATAACATGCTTGATATTTGACCAGTCTCAAATTGAAGATTTGTCAATTATTCATTGATGTCTTTTCAATTCTAATCATTCTTTCTAAGAAAGTTTTCAATGCCTTTCATTTTATGCACCTATTGATGGTTATAAGAGATAGGATCAGGAACTAAATGGTGATGACTGTAGTTATTTAGCAACATTCTTTGTGAGGATTCCACATGTTGAGAAATCAGCTGCGGCAAATTCCATGCACCAGATTGGAAGAACATGGGCAGAAGGTTTCCAGCTTCAACTCCATCACTACTGAGAATATCACCTCTTCTGTGTTTTGGAAAGTTGTCTGATTGATTAACTTTATCCTGTGTGATTTCTAAATGTGCAGTGAAGGGAAAATTGAAGCATGCAATGGTGAGCTCTCAACGAGAGAACAAAGATAGTTGTAATTTCAAGGTGACTGACTTGGTTTTGTCAGGGGTTTTCTTCCATGATCATGTGAATATTCTGTTATAATCCAAATTCCCATTTACTTAAAATAGATTCAGCAATAGATGGCCATAAAGTAGATTGAAATGCCAGTTTACTTACAGATGTATTCCAATTAAGAACTAAAACCAGCATTCAGAAGCTCTTTAGATAAAAATGTAATGTTTTCATTTTAGCATATTGATAGCCCACCCAACAAATACTTAGGAAACACACCTAGCATTCTATCTTGTGAAATTGTTGATGATGATTCAGGGTCGAAATTACCTTGTTAGGCATCAATAGAACTGATGCATTTTTTGTCCTTCTATAGTCTATTGTATTAATCCAACTAAAGTACTTGTTTCTATTACAAGGACAGTAAGTGATTCTAACTGGAGATTACAAGGGCAGTAAGTGATCATTTCAATTACCTTGTTCATTGTTTTCTATCCATTCTCAACTTGAAAAGGAATATAAATAGTGCCATAGTTTGAAAACCTCTGCAGTTAACATAAAAAGGAATATAAAGAGCTGATATCTAAAACGTGGAACTGTGATGCTGTAGCTGGCATGATCTCTAATTGAAATGATCAACCAAAAGCATTCTCATTTAATAAAACTAGCCCCCTGGGTTCTTTTCCTCAAAAAAAAAAAAAAAAAGCATGCCAACTAACAATCCTTTGCCAACAAACATTGAGAAAGTTTGGATTGAAATGATTGGGTTGTGAATCTACCACAGGGCATTGCCAAACCAACAGTAAACAATTCATACAAATATGAACGATCAAACAACTACAGCTAACAAACATTAAACGATTTTGTGCTGAAATAGAAAGTACACTTTATCTTTAGTTCAATTAGTTTACATGATTCCATCCGTAAATAATCCAAATTACTTTAAAATGAATAATCAATATAATCAATATAATCATCTAAAGCTCAACCGAAACAATGTCTAAAAAGCTACACAAGTAGACGACATTGTGTGCCACTAGAATCTAGAGATAGCGTACTCCTCATAATATAACAGGCAACCACATACGTCTACTTTTAGTCAATCCCATGTTGAATATAATCATCTAAACCTCAACCTAAGCCTTATCAGCAAGAAAAGAATCAAAGAGGGGGAGAGAAACAACAAACTACTTCTTCCGAAGCATCATTTAAGAAAGGAAATCCTCAAGAAGAGCAAGAGCATACATAACAATCGCAATTGGCTCATTTCTAATGACAAACATGCATTTCTAAATCTTCAATAGCTTCAACAACCCACAAATTCCCAAATCTGAGAGTCAAATTGGTGAAGCAATAAAATCATACATACCTATATTTTAATTATTAGAATCCAGCGACGAATAGCCTCATTCCGGCGGTGCGGCTCAGGCGATGGAGCTCGTCTTCAAAGAGAGAATGAAAGAGAAACAAAAAGGCCCACATGATGATGGATCTCATCTTCAAAAGAGAATGAAAGGGAAGGGAACAAACCTAGATGCGCCGGCGATGGAGCTCATCTTCAACTCGAGTGAAAGGGAAACGAGAGAGCGGCGGCGAATGAAGCTCATCTTCCAAGCGAGTGAGCGGCGGCAGGGCGGATGAAGCTCGTCTTCAAGGCGAGTGAGCGGCGGATGGAGGTCACCTTCAGGGAAACGAGAGAGAGAGAGAGTCTTCAAAGAGAGTGTGTGTGTGTGCTATCTGTGAGGTGAGTGTGTGAATGGAGAGAGAGTGTGTGAGTGAGTGGATGGAGAGAGAGAGAGAGAGAGAGAGAGGGAGTTTTAATTTTTTATTAATTTAAATTAGAAGGTTTTTTTTTAACCGGCTCTAATATTTGGGAGAAAAAAAATTTAGATAACTATAAAGGGGGTTTTTAAAAACCCCTCTACCAAACAACTTCTAAAAGAAAAAAATGGTGTAGTGGACTACTCTATATTCACCTCAAAAAAATGTGCTTGGTGAACGTAAAACTCAAAATTTAAAAAAATGATGAATGCCATATTAGTAAGTTCTAATATAGTTTAGAATTTTTTGGGTGGGTTCCGTGGCCTCCGCCGAGGCATGGGGGCTGGATGAGCGTTGGTTGAGAGCGTTGCTTTCAGCAAATCATATTCTTAATCAAGTGGCTCACAAGAAAATGAGTATGTATGACACCGTATGAATTGTGGAAAGGTAAAAAAAAATCATATTATAAATACTTAAAAATGAAGGAGTGTCTTGCAAAAGTGATGTTTCCTGAACCTTAAAGTGTGACAATTGGCTCAAAAACAACTAATTGTATTTTTATTGGTTATGCTAATATTAGTACAGTGAATATCATTCTTTTGTGCATAAATCTAACATGTAGACAAACATGAGGATGTCATTATTCAGTCAGGGAATGTTGTATTTTTTGAGAATATATTCCCTTGTAGAAATACTCTTTTATATAGCTTAGACAAAAGAATTGATAATGCTACAAGTAGTAATCAAGGAAATATAGATCAAGAATTTATAGAGAATGTAGAAGAAAAAGAATTAAGAAGTAAAAGAGCTAGAATAGCAAAAACCTTATGGCCCTGATTTTCTACAATATTTGTTAGAAAATGAACCCCAAACATTCTAAGAAGCTATGAATCCACCAGATGCTCCATATTGGAAGGGAGCCATTAATAGTGAGATTGAGTCCATCATGCAAGAACCATAAATGGTAATTAGTAGACCTTCCATAGGAAAGTACGCCTTTAGGATATAAATGGATCTTCAAAAAGAAATTGAAGCCTGATTGATCAATTGATAAATATAAAACTAGACTAATTGCTAAAGGATGTAAACAAAAGAAAGATTTAGATTATTTTGATACATATTCACTAGTGAGAAAAATGACATCCATGTGAATGTTAACTGCCATAACAACATTGGAAAATCCTCAAATTCATCAAATGAATATTAAAACTGTATTCCTAAATTGTGATTTAAATGAAGAGACATATATGTTACAACCCCATAAGAGTTTGTTTTTCGAGGACTAGGAAAGAAAGTATTTTTTATATGAAGGATATGGGTTTAGCAGATGTTATTTTGGGTGAAAAGTTATGAGAACATCTAATGGACTAATGTTAAATCAATCTTCGTAAATTATAGGAATATCTGAGAATTTTAACAAATATGATCACAGTTCAACTAGAATGCCTATTGATAAAAACCTTCAATTATATAAAAATATTGTTCATAAGATTTCATAGTTGGAGTGCTCATGTATAATCAACCATCTAATGTATCTTATCAATCACACATGCTCCACTTTAGCGTATACAGTAAGTAAATTGAGTAGATTTACAAAAATTTAGGTATACTTAAAAGGATACTTTAGATATTTTAGATATACTTAAAATTATGGGGTCCACTTTACTAAATATCCACAAGTCCTAGAAGGATACAGTGATGCATATTGGATTTCTAATACAAGAGCTTCAAAATCCACAAGTGCATACATTTTTAAAATAGAAGAAGTAGCTATATATATCTTGGAAATCTTCAAAACAAACATGTATTGGAAGATCCACTATGGAAACTGAATTTATGGCTTTAGATAAAATTGGAGAAGAAGCATATTGGCTTCATAATTTTTTAGAAGATATTCCTTGTTACCAAAGCTAGTGGCTTCAACTTGCATATATTGTGGCATCCAATCGGTAATTCGAAGAGCACAAATAATATGTATAACGATAAGTCATGACATATACATCATAGGCACAATACAGTGAAATAATTCCTCTCAAATGATATATTATAAATAAATTATATCAAATCTAAAGATAATTCAGCAGATCTGCTTACTACGAGTATAACAAAAAAGCAAATGTATAAATTATGGAGGAGAATAGGTTTAAAGACTATAGATTAATTGTCAACATAATGGTAAACCAAACTTAATAGATTGGTGATCCCAATATCTTGGTTCAAAGGGACAACTAAATTATGCATCACTACTACATGACACTAAGGGTTGTGTTTGGTTCGCGATAACGTGAAAACATTACCGACATGGGTGTCTATTAACTGGTATGGTAATGGATAAATTGTATATTGATGTTCTGAAATGTTAAAAATATATAGCTATACATGGAATTGTTTATGGTATGTATAAAAAATAGCTAATTGATAGCTGATTAACAGCTAATTGATAGCTTAATTGACAACAATACAAGGCTATTCTAGGAATCTCAATCATAATCAAATCAGTCCTAATTAACCATGAATCTTGCAACACTCACCCTCAAGCTGGCTTAAAGATGTCTTCCATAGCTAGCTTGCTCATAAATTTTCGAATTGTCATTTGTGTAGCCCTTTTGGTAAGGATATTTGTTATCTGATTTGTAGTTGGTACATAAGAAAGACAAATCAACTCACTTTCAATTTTTTCTTTGATGAAATGTTTGTCAACCTCAATATGCTTGGTTCCATCATGTAAGACCGGGTTGTGAGCGATTGAGATGGCTGCCTTGTTATCACAATATACTTTCATCGGATGAGTCACATGGATTTTCAAGTCTTCAAACAATCATTTCAACCAAATTACCTCGCTAATCCCATGAGCTAGAGATCTAAAATCTGCCTCTACACTACTCCGAGCCACAACATTTTGTTTTTTACTCCTCCAAGTAACTAAATTTCCCCCAACAAATGTACAATAACTTGAAGTAGATCGTCTGTCAATAATATTACTAGCCAAATCTACATCAATGTAGACTTCTATTTGTAGATTGTTATTCTTCCACAACATAAGACCTTTCCAGGGCTTCCTTTTAAGTATCTTAGTATATTTTATAGGCTGCATCAAAATGTTTTTGTCCAGGCGAGTGCATATATTAGCTAACCAAGCTCACTATGAATGCTATATCTAGACGAGTATGTGACAGATAAATTAAATTTTCCACAAGCGTTTGAAATTTCTCTTTATCATTAACATCTTTAGCTTTAGCAGGATCAAGTTTCAAATTAGCATCAAGGGGAGTATCCGCTGCTTTACAGCATAGAAGGCTAGTCTCACCAAGAAGATCAACAATATACTTTCTTTGGTTAACAAAGATACCCACCTTTGACATGGCAAACTCCATACCAAGGAAGTATTTTAATAACCCCAGATCCTTAATCCCAAAATCCTGGGCCAACTTCCTTTTCAACTCTACTAATTCTTCATAATCATCTTCTGTCAAGATTATATCATCCACATAAGCGATTATGATAGAGATCTTACCTTTCTCTGATCGCTTGTAAAACATCGTGTGATCAGCTTGGCTTTGATGATAGCCATGGCTTTTCACTGTTTTTTCAAAGCGTTCGAACCAAGCTCTTGGAGACTGCTTGAGACTATACAAGGATTTTTTAAGTCTGCACACTTTATCTTGTCCCAACATCTTCTCAAATCCTGGAAGTAGGCTCATAAACACCTCTTCCTATAGATCACCATTCAGAAATGCATTTTTGATATCTAACTGCTGTAACGGCCAGTCATAATTAGCCACTAAAGATAGTAAAACTTGGATAGAATTGACTTTTGCAACAGGAGCGAAAGTTTCTTAATAATCAATTCCTTAGGTTTGGGTGAAACCTTTGGCGACTAATCTCCCCCTTGTATCTTTCAATACTTTCATTTGCCTTACACTTCAAAGTAAACACCCAATTACACCCTACTGTTCTTTGATCTTTTGGTAGGTCAACAACTTCCCATGTCCCACTTTTCCTTAGAGCATTCATCTCTTCCATCACTTGCTAATTTCCATTCGGGATCATCAAGTGCTTCTTGTATGTTTTTCAAAACTAACAAGTTGGACATCTTAGATATAAAGGCATTATGTTTCTTAGAGAGTTTACCATAAGAAAGATACCTAGATATAGGATGAGAAGTACATGAACGTTTTGCTTTCTTGATAGCTATAGGAATATCTAGGTCACTAGACTCAATATTAGGTACTAAATGAGAAATATGATCAATGTTTGATTTATTATTGTCACAAGAAGTATGAACAAGAGGGATGTTATGAACACCTTGAGTAGTTTTAGGTTATTTTCTTGGAGCAGATGATTGAACTGGTGCTAAAGGAACCATGACTTTCTTGCCCTTTTGATGATCCTTCTTCTTTGAATACATAAGGAGCTCTTTACCATGTTCTATTAGAACCGTGGGTAGTATTTCTCCCCCTGTTAAAGATTCAGGAATGTTTGGCAGAATAGGTTTAGGATCACTTATTTCCTTTCCACTAGTAATGTCTTTTTTATTTAAAAATTCATTTTCATATGTAAAACCAGTAATTGATGTAATAATAGAGTAAAAAAAATCAATAGTTTTAGGTAAAGGAATAGTAGCAATATCCCAAAAATTTCCTTCTTCTAAGCTCTCCCCCTGAAGGGAAAATTTTTGAAAGTAAGATTGGTTCTCAAGAAAAATAACATCCATAGAGACTACTATTTTTTTTTTTTTTTTTTTTTTGTCTTTAGATTGTAACAATTGTATCCCGTTTTATTTGGAGCAAAACCAATAAAAATACATTTTTCTGCCCTTGGGTCAAGTTTAGATTTTCCCTTACTATTTATGTGAACATATGCCATACACCCACATATATTCAGAGGACGGTTTGAGGAAATGGTTTTGATGCTTGATAAGATTGAGAACCATAAACAGTTCGACTCTTAGATAAAATGTAGTTTTCACAATATAGTTTAAAATAATCCAAACTTTAAAATAAACTAGGAAATAATTTTTTAAGATACGGAAAACTAGGATGCCCTAGCCTATAATGCCAAAGCATAATTTGATCCTTAACTGAGGTAGAACGAATTCCACTGAAGCCATAAGTTCCTTTATTCTTGGAATCTGGATCTTCAAAAAAGTAGAAGCCATCAATTAATTTAGCATTGCCAATCATCTTCCCCGAGCTCAATTCCTAGAAGGTACAATATGATTCAAAAAAGGTGACACGACAGTTAGAATCCTTGGACAATTTGCTAACTGATAATAGATTACAAGTAAGTTTAGGAACATGTAAGACGTTTTTAAGGGAAATATTTTTTGAAAGATTTATCAGACCTTTGCCGGCTATAGAAGAATAAGATCCATCTGCTATACGAATTTTCTCATGGTCAGAACAAGAAAAATATGAGTGGAATAAACTAGATATACTGGTCATATGGTCAGAAGCTCCTAAATCTATGATCCATGGAGTGGAAGGAATAAATGAGTGATAGGAGAATGCCTTAAAGATACTACCTGCTTGTGCAACCGAAGCATTACGAGCACTAGATGAACCCGAGTTAGCCTTTAACAGCTTCAAGAGTTTATCAATTTGCGCTTTGTTGAACAAAGCCAAATCTGCCTCATGTGCTGCATGTGTTTAATTAAACCGTCCTTCATGCGATCCTTTTCAATTTTCTAGTTTTCGATGAATTTTCCAACTTGTCACCATTTTTCTTACTGGTATGTCGTCCGCCATTACTTCCAGCAGCAAGGGCAGAATTTTCAATAGTGTTTCTAGGAGTTTTGTTGCCGAGCATCACCGGGCACGACGACTCTCCTCACGCCGAACATCGGGAGAATACTTCTCTAATTGATGGAAGCAGCTACCTACCAATAATCATGCCTCTAACCTCATCAAACTCCACATTAAGTCCAATAAGAAATTTAAAAATGTGATTACCCTCCACCATCTACTTATAATAATTGCCATCATCAGTGCATTTCCATTCATAATCATTAAAAAGATCCAAGTCTTGCCAAAGTCTTTTCAAGGAATTGAAATACTTGGTGACAAAGTCCTCACCTTGGCGGATACTTTTTAGTTTTAAAGTTAACTAATATACCTGAGATTGGTTCCCCAAGTCAGAGTACATTTGGTTGACGTTGTCCCAAAGTTCCTTGGCCGTATGATAGCATATGTAATTGGAGCTTATGTCCTCCTCCATTGAGTTCACCAACCACGTCATCACCATAGAGTTCTCTGCGTCCCAAATAGCATAGCTAGAGTTGCTGAGTGCAGGCTCCTTCTTTTCTCCACTCAAATAACCCATCTTGCCCCTACCATGAATGTACATGCTCACGGATTGAGACCAACGCAAGAAATTTTCCCCATTTAATTTAATGGTAGTAATTTTAATTAAGTGGGATTTCAAGGTGGGGTTGTGAGTACTAGAAGGCATGTTCTTCTCTGCAGCAGTGCTAGTCACTTCCTACATGATGGTGAAGGCTAAGAATTAGGGTTTTTTTTTGGCGACTAGGTTTTTTCCCCAGAAATTAGAGTTCCTACTCTGATACCATATTAACTAGTATGATAATGAATAAATTGTATATTGATGTTCTAAAATGTTACAAATATATAATTGTACATGGAGTTGTTTATGGTGTGTATAAAAAATAGCTAATTGATAGCTGATTGACAACCTAATTAATAGCTCAATTGACAACTACACAAGGCTATTCTAGGAATCTCAATTATAATCAAATCAGCCCTAATTAACCATGAATCTTGCAACAATGTCCCTCTCTCAGACCCCACTCCCATGTATTGTAATAATACCAATGCTATTCAGATTACATGTAACTCTATTTTTCATGAGGGCACCAAACATATCGAGATAGATTGCCATTTCACTCATCATCATTATTAGAGTCGCACTATCACATTACTTTTTGTCTCTACTTCCATGCAAAACGCCGATTTGTTCTCCAAGGCGCATTCCACTCTGTTTTCGATTATTGGTTAGCAAACTCTTGATGTTTTCTATTAATGCATCGTGAGCTTGCAGGAGGATGTTAGCATATTAGGTTTATTTATTTATAGTCCTAATGTTGTAAGAATATTATAGTTGTTTTGTGCTTACTTGTTTTAGCCTATCTTTATATAACTTTTTATTTTGTACTCATCTTTCATCTTTTCCCCTTTTGCAATAGCAAAAACTCTAATTTTTATTCTCTTGTTCTATTTGTCTCTACTTTATACTTTGATATATTTACATAAAGTTCTCATATTTATCAAGAACCATATATGTTTGGAAAGTACCTATGTCATTTCTATTGTCTTGGTTTTCATCAACTGTTAAATTGTTCAAAATATCATGTGCACTAATTAATTAGTAAATCAGATAGATATTACTAGAGAAAGTTCAAAGCCAAAAGCTACCAATCTTAAGGCAATAACTCTCTTAAGCACTTTCTCTTTTAAGATTAGTTTATATTTGAGCTGTTTTCATTTACGCGGGGGGATCTTCATCAAAAGTTTTATTTGTGAATAAAACATGTTTTCATACGTATTTCATTTATCTTTTAATGTGTGGATACCAGCTTTCGTTCATTATAGTTTTATTTCATAATGCAGACAATTTTTCATATAAATAATTTTTGTAGGAAGATCTCTTCATGATGGTACTTGTAAGTGGCTTGCAACTCTTTCAAAAAGACCACAATACTTGTTAAAGTTGTCTCTCCTAAGAATTGCGACTTTTCCCATGAAAACATTTCATCTTCAGAAATTTTCTCTCCCTTAACATAGTTTTGATCAATTTTTGATTATCATTCTTTCATTTCAAATTAGACTATCAATTAAGAGAAAATTGCTAAGCTTAATTTGGTTTGTTGTTCTCGTGTTTTAGAGTGTTATTTATAACAAGAATAAGATTATTGCATTCTAGGAGACAAATGCAATCAAACCATAAATAACATAATGTTGCAGAATTTATCTTAAAGAAATAGAGTGAAGTCCTTAATCTATGCGTTATATTTTTTTTTTAATATTTAAGTCAAGATCATAACACGGAGACGGATTTGCAGTTTAAACCAATATAAAAAGTTTCTTTTAAAATATCTTTGATTTAATGCCACATGATTTACAGGGGAAATAATATGACATTTTAGATACTGAAAACTCATTCTGCGTTCCATTATTTGAAAATTCAATTTTTTTTTTAGAGTTTGTATTATGTCCTTTCTATTTGTATCCAACGCTGTCAAGTCTATGGCTAGTAGCGTCACCCTTGCTTATTTTATTTCCAAATGTGCACCTGTACTAAAAATGGCAACACAAATCCAGTGGGCAGTTAATGTCTATCATGATTCATTGTAATGAAGTTTGGCATGAAAAAAGTATGCAAAAAGCGAAGGAACAATTAAATGTATGCATGTTTGACTTAGAGGCATATCACCACATCTAATCAAATGATTTACTCAAGCACATGAAAAAAGAAAATAAAAAAGTCTAATCAATAGCAAAGCCTCCCATTTTATCTTTTGTTACATTATTTTAATTATAACTATGTTGTATGCAGTAATTCATGGACCGCTATGTCTATGATATAAAAATACTCTTTTTAATATTAATTTGTACAGATCCAGAATCATCTCAGGCTTAATTCAGAGTAATTCTTTGTTTTGTGATTTTATCAAGAATAACAGGTTTGATGGAGATTATGAAGAAAGTTATTTTTTATTTGTAGTTCTTAGCTTGTACAAAAGCTTTTGTAGTATGTGTTTTTATTTAATGGAGTGAGTTATCCATCTTTTTTTCAGGAAATAAATAAAACATCCCTAAAAAATTTACGTATTCACAGAAAATCCCTCATAGTTTGAATATTCACAGGAAGTCCCTCTTTTTTGGGTTTGCTCTAATCTGAGTCCTCACGTGGGATGATACCGTCAAAAGTCACGTGCAGTGACGGTTATGCTCTCTCCAGTATAAGTGGAAACATACAATAGTAAATAAAAAACTCTCAAATTTAAGCAGAAACATACAATACTAAATGGAAACTCTTCAGTGTTAGTTAAAATATACAATACTAACTGGAAACTCTCCAGTGAAAGCAGAAACATACAATAATAAACGAAAACTCTCCAATCTAAGCGAAAACATACAATACTAAACAGAAACTCTCCCGTGTAAGTTAAAACATACAATACTAAACAAAAACTCTCCAATCTAAGTGGAAACATATAATACTAAATAAAAACTCTCCAATCTAAGCGGAAACAACTAATAGTAAGCGGAGATTCTCTAGTGTAAGCGGAAAACGGAAACTCTCCAATCTAAGCTGAAACATATAATACTAAACGGGAACTCTCCAATTTAAGCGGACACCTATAGTACTAAACGGAAACTCTTCAATTTAAGCAATAACATACAGTAGTGAACGGAAACTGTCCAATCTAAATGGAAACAACCAATAGTAAGCAGAAACTCTTTAGTGTAAGCGAAAACATACAATACTAAATGGGAACTTTCTAGTGTAAGACAAAATATACAATACTAAACGGGAACTCTCAAGTGTAAGCGGAAACATACAATACTAAATGAAAACTCTCCAATCTAAGCGGAAACATACAATACTAAACAGAAATTCTCTAATCTAAGCAGACTAAACGGAAACTCTCCAATCTAAGCGGAAACCTATAGTACTAAACGGAAACTCTCCAATCTAAGCGAAAACATAGAGTAGTGAACGGAAACTCTCTAATCTAAGCGGAAATAGCCAATAGTAAGCAGAAACTCTCCAGTGTAAGCAAAAAACATACAATACTAAATGAGAACTCTTTAGTGTAAGTCGAAACATACAATACTAAACGAGAACTCTTCAGCGTAAGTGGAAACATACAATACTAAACGGAAACTCTCCAGTGTAAGTGAAAACAAACAATACTAAATTGGACAGTTTTCATTTACTATTGGTTGTTTCCACTTAGATTGGAGAGTTTCCGTTTTGTACTATATGTTTCCGCTTATATTGGAGAGTTTCCGTTTAGTATTGTATGTTTCCACTTAGATATGAGAGTTTCTGTTTAGTATTATATGTTTCAATTTAGATTGAAGAGTTTCCGTTTAGTATTGTATATTTCTGCTTAGATTTGAGAGTTTTCGTTTAGTATTATATGTTTTCACTTACACTGGAGAGTTTTCGCTTACTATTGGTTATTTCGCCTCAATTATATGCATAAGCAAAGATATGATATTTACGATATTAAAGAGGAATCCTGGGCCGCATCCACTACATCCACCTTATCCTCAGCTGTGTCAATAAAAATATCAATCGCTGAGCAGTTGAACATATGGTGAATGTGGGACATTTGTTGAAAATCAACCTCAGAGTCAATATGGTAGATTGTTCGATGTGCATCTGGCGTGACAAACCTCACTCACACTAGAAATTTCGAGACTCCATCTTTCACAAAAATAAATATTTTTGCACCACACCCTTAAATAATACCTTTGGTAGCAACTCGCCCACGAGTAGCAGACAAACTTATCCTCTGTTGATGTAAGACAGAAGGGAATAAAAGGATTTACGGAAGAAGAAGAAGAAGAACAAGAAGAACAAGAAGAAGAACAAGGGAGGATCTCGTGTAAATTACATAGAAAACATGATTGTTAAGTGAAAAGTTGCCTGAAAAGCCTGATTTTTTCTTTTCAGCCGTACGTTTTTTCAAATTGTGATAAGATATGGCGAGCCTTTTCCCACCAAAGCGAAGGGCAAAGTTGTATTATGTAAAAATGTTCCTAATGGAGTTGGACGGAGGGACTGAAAAGGAAGGATAACTTAAAAAGGAAGGTCTGACAGTGAAATTCAAATGTCACAGGAACTGATCGAGATGTTTTGAAACTTACGGGGACTAATAATTAATTTTTCCTATTATTATTATTATTATTATTATTATTATTATTATTATCACTTTAAAATCAATGTTTTTCTCAAAAATAACAACAAAAAAAACATTTGTCGAAGCATCTTTAAATTAAAAACCTCAATAACTCTAATTTGCCATGTATATTAAAAATGGAAAATTCTTGTTCACCCCTCGGGAATTTCAAAAGCGGCCAAAAACCCGCTCCTACTTTTGCACACCCCGGACAGCCCCTCCGTTATAGTTTGGTTCCCTTCTACCCCCGTCTGTCACATGAAATGGGTCCGTGTTATGAAAATCCATTTTTACCCCTGCAAACGGTGGGAAAAAACCCCGCCCGATCACATCATGTCATGTTCGACCTTTATGCATACATTTGTGAGTTTTTCCCCCTGATGGTTTATTTTTCTCATAGAAAGTTTAGAAGGCGAATTACATATTTTGTTCTTGTTCTCCTTTTCCTTTTGCTCATTTGGTTTTTCGATTTGAATTCTTCCGGTCACCCGATATTATGGACAGCTTTTGTGCCATTGCTAGATACAACGGGGAGGGACGAGTGCTGACGTTCACCGCGTCGACTGAATGGGAGTCAGTGTTAGCTAAGATATGTGAGCGCTGGGGTCTCGATGTTTCTCGCGTGAGGGTGAAGTTCATCACACCCGATGGACATAATACGGTTTGCCCAATAGAGAACGAGGTCGACTTCCAGCGCATGTGTCATGTGTTCTCCAACCTCAAATGCGGTGTAGTCGATATGGTTGTCGAGACGGATGACGTGCCACCGCAGCCTACTGAAAACGAGTTATTGTCGTGGTAATGCATTGCTCTCAAACAATTATGTACTTGTATGTTAGTTATTGATTAATAATTCCATTATCTGTATGAAACAATGAATTCTCCGTTTAAATTTGGAGTCTCCTTTTAATTTATTATGTTTCTATTTAAGCATGTCATATACCGTTTGCATTATTGCGTCTCTGTTTAACTTTGTCTGTTAACGTTTAAATATAACTTTATCGTTTAAAACTGCGGAGTTTATGCTTAAATCCTGATCGTTTGCGTTTGAACTAAAGTGTTGGCAAGAATTCGGAATCTGGGAGCGCTTCTGTCCTACCACATGGCGACCCGGATGGTGTTGCATGCCTACCTTCCTCGTCACATCAACATGAAGTGCTGCCGTTCGACGTCGGACAACGTTTTGATGGCGTTGAACATTTCCAAGATATACTTCGCAATTTTGCCATCAGTCGGAATTTTGATTTTAAATTCGTGAAAAACGAAAAATACCGGGTCACTGTGGAATGCGCGGCCGGTGGATGTCAATGGCGCGTTCACGCATCAAAGGAATATAATAGAAATACCTTCAGAATCAAGACAATGGACCCGTCGCACACTTGCGGTGGTGGAATTGGCTCGGCGTCATACCCGAAAGCGTCCAAAAAATGAGTCAGCGCACGAGTGATTCAGAAGCTCAAGGACCGGCCCTTGTACAAGGCCATCGACATTCAGAAGGACATGTTGCGGGAGCATGGTATCCACATTCCATACAAGCAGGCTTGGTTGGGAAAAAAACATGCCCGGGTGACCCTCGACGGCAGCGATGTCTCCAGCTATGACTTGTTGTTTTGGTACTTCGATAAGGTAGTTGAGATGAACCCCGGCAGCATTGCGTTTGTGGATAGAGACGGTGAGCGGTTTAAGCGTGCGTTTTTCTCTTTCAGCACGTGCATTTTGGGATTCAAGCGGGTATGCAGGCCACTGCTGTTTCTCGATGGTACCCACATCCTGGGAAAGTACCGGGGTACTCTGTTATGTGCGGCAGGTAAAGATGGGAACAATGGCTTCTTCCACGTCGCCTTCACTATTGTCGACAACGAGACCGACGCCAACTGGACGTGGTTCATTTCCAAGTTAGGTAATGCTTTCTACGACGATGGCGATTACGAGGAGATAATTACATTCGTGTCGGACAGGTCAAAGGGCCTTGTCAACGCGATTGCCAGAGTCTTCCCTTCATCCCCACATGCGTACTGCCTTCGGCACTTGGAGGCCAATTTTATGAAAGCCAATGTCAGACTTGGGAAGGCATTGAGGGAGGAGTGCTGGTCCATATGCTTTCGTATCGCGTGGGCATCGACGGCCAAAGAATTCGATGACACCGTCAATGAACTGTGTGCCGCATCACCCGAAGTCTATCAGTGGTAGATTCACAAGTCGGACGTGTCACACTGGTCAAATTATCTGTTCAAAGGTGACCGCTGGGGCGAGATGTATTCAAATGTAGCTGAGTCGTTCAATGCGTGGATCAAAGAAGCTCGACACCTACCGGTGACGAAAATGGTCGACGCTATAAGATATTCGAATGTTAAATTACATGTAACGCTTAAGATTTCCCTTTACCATTTAATGATCGTTATCTTTGTTTAAAATGCACTGTCTACGTTTTGATATCGTCGTCTGTGTTTAACATTCGCGGTTACCGTTTAGTCTGATAAAATCCTGTGTAAGCTAACGAATGTAAATATCATTGTCTCGGTTTAAATACCATTGTCTATGTTTTTCTTCTTCGATCTTTAGTTTATTATTCTTCTGATTACGCCGATGTGGTTGTGTTTAAATATTCCTATATTCGCGTAAATTTCTTTAAGATTTCTGATACTCGTTGTGCAGGTTCAAGTTGATGCGCATGTTATGCACTCGCCGTGAGCAACGAACAAATGGGAGACTTTCTTATGCCCGGACATAAATTCAAAGGTTGAGACGCTTGTTCAGGATAGCGGAAGTCTTCACGTTGCTCACTGTGTCGTTGATCGTTATGAAGTGATTGACCAGTGCAGTAACTCTGTAGACCTTGCTAGTAGAACTTGCTCATGTCGCAGATGGAAAGTTTATGGCATCCCGTGCAAACACGCTTGCGCTGCGATAATACAGACGGACACCAATGTTCATCGTTTTATTAGCGATCACTTCACTGTCGACACTTACAAGCTGGCATATAAGGAAGCTATATTTCCCATACCCGACAATGAGAGGCCCACGGACAACAATCGCGATCTACTTTTGCGGCCGCCTGTGACGAGAAGGCAACCTGGGAGTCCTAGACGAAGAAGGATCGAGTCGCAAGCGTTTGATATCCGCGAGTTACATTGCAGCTGCTGCCACGCGTCCGGTCACAATCGTAGAACTTGCAATGAAACTGTCGCCGAGTAGGCTTCGTAAAAGGATAATCTTTAAAGATCACAAATTTATTTGGTTATGAAGCCCTGATATTTAAACAGAGAATAAACGAATTTCATTGTCTGCATTCAATATTTAATCGAAAAAACCTAATGTTAAAGGGTGACACATTTAAACAGTCACACACTGAATCAAGCGTACGCAGTGAATGTTAAAGGGATAATTTTGGTAATAAACAGTAACAAATAAATTTAAACAGCCACATCGCTCGTTGTCATTCTTTGGTATTTCGACTTTGGGAACGAATGTAAAACAGTGACGCATAAACTTAAGCGATGGCCGTTATAGTTAAACAGATAAGGCGCCAACTTGTACACATCTTGCGTGAAATGTTTAACGGAGACGTTGTATGGTACAATTAAATTTGAGTGACCATTCAGTGCGAATGCGAATTTATTACTATTTAGTACAATTAAATTTGAATTCAAAATCCATACGTAAGCGTTAATGCACGGAGGACGTTAGGCGAACATGCGACCCCTAGACTTCTATTTAAACAATAAACGGAAACCAGAGGCACATCCACACATTACACACAGAGAAAGAAGTATGTACAAGTCCCTTCTCAATGAGCTCTGACAGAGAACACGCCGGTCGGCGCCGGAGTACTCAACCGCCAGACAGGGCCCCGACCACATCCCCGCCTTCGTGGGCACGGTGGCGGTGGATGGGACCACTTACTATAGTCCTTACCCTTCGAAAACAGCGAAGGACGCCCAGAACTCTGCGGCCGAGGTGGCGTACAGTGACCTCTGTCCTCTATACCCTGGGAGGATGAATACGCCTCCCGCTACTGCCGCCTTCATTGCCGGGCCTTCCACCGCAGCGCCTTCAGATGCAGCGCCTTCACTCGCCCGCGAGCACTCCAACAGCGAAGAGTTTGAGTGCTTTCTGGAAGACATGCTCGTCGAGCTTGACGAGAAGGAAGCATCCCTCTCCGTAAAACTCGACCGAATAAGAACCCACAAGGGCCAAGTCGAGAAGCTGCTCAAGGGCCTGAAGGCCAAATGAAGGTGGACGTGGACATTTTTGGTAAATAATGTTTGTTTCAGTTTGTAGATGTATAATTTAGTATGTCTACACTGGTTGTAATATAACTATGTTTGAATGAAAAATTTTTGAAGGGAAAGAAATTTGTTACGCTGTAATGTTTTGATCTTTAAACCGAGACATGTATATTTCAATATCGGCACTAAATTATACACATGTACGTTTGTAAAGGGGTGACGATAATATTTAAAAAGCGCGAGTGCTTGTAAACAGCGAAAATAGTATTTATACAGAGTTCGCGATGTATAAATAAGACAATCCAAACATACACACCGAATGTTAAAGGGAGACGCATGGTAATAAAGCTGGGACACTTATTGTTAAGCGAGAGAACGCTCGTTCTCGATCGTGGATAGTTAGACGCGGAATCGATTGTTAAACGGTAACGCGTAGGGGCAAGTGATGACGGTTATATTTAAACAATGACGAGGAGTTTCACACAGTGAGCATTATAGATTAAAGACCGTCATTGATGTTTACAAACTAGAATGAAAACTATAACGTTTACGTTGGAAAATTCTGAAACGTCGCGTGGGCATAAATAGAATTGAATTTAACGTAATTACGATATAACGTAATCAAGGCAACCGTACAATGTGAATTTATTATTAATTACTCGAATTTAATGTTGAAGTGCGAATCGGTCAAGAGTGAATGTAACCGATGCCTTTTACTATACTCTTTACTATATTCCATTTATTTCACCGAAAACCAATGCCTTTTTTATAGAAAAAGTTATGGTTGTATGTAAACATCAAGCCGGAACAAGATACACACGCAGATATTAGTCACATCCCACAACAATGTTTAAGTCACATCTAGCAGACTTTTGCCAGAAGGCACGACGCCCCTCGACGGAGTACGCCACTCTCCGGGAAGGCCCCGACGACAACCCCGTCTTTCTGGCCACGGTGACGGTCGACGAGACCCCTTTCTCCGGTGCTTCCTCTGCGGATAGTGCCAAGCAGACGCAGAACATTGCTACCGAGATGGCGTTGAAGCAGCTGTGTCCTTCATGCAGCATGGAGATGACCAAGTCCCTGGTTGCTGGTGATGACATATCCGACGCAGGTACTTCATATTGTAAGACTTATCAGTTGAGTGTTAAAAAAAGGCCAGCTCCCATATGTAATCCTTGAACTCTCCATTACAGGGCCTTCACGACGCGTCGGGGATTACACCAGAGGTGAAGAGTTGGAGTGGGTTTTCGAACACCTGGTCCGTGCACTAAACGCAAAACTTGAAGGAATAAAAGATCGAAAGGCACGTGCACAAAAGCTGCTCCAAGATTTGAATGACAAGAAGAGGGTGGAGTGAAAGATTATGTTCGAGTTGCTGTCAATTTGAAAATTGAGTCATCTAAATGGAGTCGTCTATATTTAAATTGAGTCGTCTGAATTCAAACATAGTCATTCATATTTACACAGAGTAATCTATATTTAAACACATAATAGTAATTGGTGAAGTTTATTACTAACCGCTTGTATCAAAAAACAATATCAATTACTTTCACAATTAATTCTGAAAACTAAAATCAGTGTGACGTCTATTTAAAATTTATGTCATTTCCGTGGCGATAAGCTTAAGTTATGGATACTTGTTTAGCAAATATTGTCACGTGGAATGAAATACCAAACGGAGTCTCGTACAGTTACACGGAGACTCCTAAACATAAACTGCACGAACTATAATTAAACAAAGACAACGAAGTTTAAATGGATACTACATCATTTTGGCAGCCGTGTATATTTCAGCGTTTACACCGACTGTTAACCAGAGACAATTACCATCAACACACAGCTAATATGTTTAAGTTAAGATAATAAATTATACTAGCTTATTTGACTATCAATGACTGATACGTAACAATAGCAACATGAAATTTGTTACCTGTCCTCAAATAGTTAAAAGAATGGTTCGCTAGTTAAACGGAAAGTCTTAATGTTAACGTGCGACACCCGGAGTTAAACTGAGGGAAGACATTTTGAATAATACATGCATTCGACGGACTCTAGTAAGTTAGCATTGGGAAAGTGTGCATTGATTAAGCCGTCAGTGTAATTTACTGTTATGTGTTACAATTAAATTTGGTTTTGGAATTCAATCGTCAAATTTATTGGCGTCAGACTCGAGAAATAGTTCAAACGTCCAATGAATACATTTGTATTTAAAGAAGAATCGGAAACAAGAGACGCACCCAGATATTACACGCAGACCCAACAAAATTTATGTGCCAATTCTCAACTCGTACTGCCAGAAGACGCACCGTTCCACGCCGGTGTACTCCACCACCAGGGATGTTCCCCAGGGCGCCTCCGCTTTCGTGGCCACGGTCACGGTGGATGGGACCACTTTTTCCACCGTAGACCTGAGAGAACCCAGGAGGCAGCACAGAACATTGCTGCCCTGGTGGAGTTCTATGAGCTGTGTCCTTCACATCTTAGGACGAGGGGTACGTCTCCCGCTGATGTCGATGGTGTGACAACTGGAGGTGCTGCATATCGTACGGTTTATCTATGCATGTTTACAAATATTTCTCTAAATCGTTCAGGTCTTCACTGCAGGGCTAATGACCTATCCCCGGGAGTGCTTTCTGGAAGAATTGGTCGGGGATCTGATGGAAAAAGTGGCATCTCTCTCCGCAGAACTCGATCGAGTGGTATCCCATAAGAGGGATCTGGAGAGGCTGCTCCAGTACGCCAAAGTGTATAAAATGACGGAATGACGGTTATTATCCTATTTAGTGTTGTTTTCAGTTATCAAATAAGAACTTTGCTTAATTATGGGACGTTCTCTCATTCCGAAATTCTAAGTTCGTTGTTACTCTTCGATAAATGTTAAACGTGGAGGACGTATGTTAAACAGACACGCTGAACGTTAAACGGAAATCCATATATCTTAAGCAAATGCTAACCCATTCGTACACATGACATGCACGGTTTAAATGGAAATAGTCGACAGTAAACAATATCACGAAACTTTACGTGGTGAATCGTTAGCTTAAACGGGAACGGTAATATTAAGCCTGTAACGACAAAGATAAACAGAGAATGCCTTTTTGACCTGATAAAAATATATTTTAAACGGAGACAACAACACGTAATGGGTGACATACTTTAACAAAAAAATCAGTCCCATAGCGCAGTTGATTAAGACATTTAAAAAGTTACGTACAATAGGGTCTCTAACATTTAAAAACAAACAGCGCAAGTATAATAAGGTCTCTTACCTTTAACAACGGCCGCCATATGTTAAACAAGGACATAGAGAGTTAACTGGGAGTATGTGATCAACCAGGTACCCCTGGTGTTAACTGGAAATGGTGAATTGTAATATTAAACGGGAACTGTAATATTAAACACGTACAAAAGATAAACAGAGAATGCCTTTCTTACCTGATAATTCCCTATTTTAAACGGAGACAACCACACGTAATGGCTGACATACTTTAACAAAAAAAATTCGGTGCTTATGGGTCCATAGCGCATTTGATGAAGACATTTAAAAAGTTATGTAGAATACGATCTCTTCCTTTAAAAACAGTCAACGCAAGTAGAATAGGGTCTCTTACCTTTAACAACAGCCCGCATATCTTAAACAGGGACATAGAGAGTTAAACGTCCACCATTAATATCTAAACGGGAGTATGTGAACAACCAGGTACCCCTGGTGTTAAACGGGGATGGTGTACATTACACAGAGGTCCGTATTGTTAAAGTGGAACACAATGTTTTAATAGTGACAGCGTCATTTTTTACAGATGTACTTCATTTTATAAAGTAGCGATGACCCTCAAAAGGTACTATGAAATGTAAAGCAAAATATCATTGAATCTGAAACAATAACGAACAATACTAAATGTACATTGAAATTTCTGTCATGTCGCTGGCAAAGAATGAATTGAATCAATTAAATTGAAAACAATATCGACAAAACTATTTTACATTTCATAAATAATGCCAGTGCTTAAGAATCTTACTTCAACACAGCTAGAGGCATCCCTGATTGCTTGATGCCGGATGCGCATTCTTCCTTAAGAATGTGGGAAGCGTATTTTAATCTCAGATAGGGGACGTCCGTGTGCAGTATCCGTAGCTTTTCACCGCGGAGTAATTGCTCGATAAACCGCATCACGTAGACGGCCCAGTCGACACTGCCCTTTTTTTGCCGCGGTGTTTCATCATCGAGAACAAGCGGGTACTGTGCGGTCACCGTCCTGTCGTACTCCATTTCGAGACAGGTGTCGAATAGTTCCCGCTGTCGAAGTATACAACTTGATGTTAGAATAGCAAGCATCTATGGCACCCTGACAATCGAAATCTATATTGCAGAGAACTTACCATTGCTACCGCGTCTCTATCGTACTCTTCCCTTTCGCATGAAGTGTAATGTCTGTACTCTTTCTTGTTATTGTCGAGCACCACGACGTGGAAGTGGCCATTCAAGATTATGGTAAGGATGATGATGTCAACGTCATTGACAACTTTGGTGGCATCTCCGATCATAGCTAAAGTCGTCTCATGTGCGTCTTCTACCTTTGACATAAACAATGCCAGTGGTCGAGTGATGGAGGCGCACTTCTTATGAGGATATGGTATTCTGGTAAGTGTGTTTTGTACGATGCACACAATGGCGTCCAACACATCATCTGTCACCATCTCTTTCTTGTCGATCAGTACGAATAGGTTGGCCCAGGTGGTGCTGACATAATCATTCTTGCAGGCGACGGAACTGCGGTAAAACGGCAACATATGTGATTGATTAATAACACGTAGACGTTAACTGGGAACAACCCATACGTAAATGATAATGTATATTGTTAAACAGTAACATGGTAAGTTAAACGGTAAATCACTAGTTTAAATGGTAACTGCTATAATTAAACGGAAACGCAACGACGTAAATGGGATGATCTATATATAAACACTAATATCTACACTATCATACTTACTCGTCCATGGGGAAGTTGAGGAAGATCTTGATAAACTCCTTCTCGAATACGTCGAGGCGCGATAGACCATCGTATTTTTTCTTCGCCGGAACGAAGTGTTTCCGAACTTCTTGATATTGCTGGTTGACAAGGGTCACCGCTTTCGATTTGTTCTCGGTGACGTTCCCTTGCCCCCCGTCAATAGCTTTATTGGGATTATCCTTAGATGCTTCTTGCAGTTGCTAGATCGCGCCTACACTGGATTCGGCACTGTCGGCCGCCCGTTCCTCCGTGGGCAGGAGTTCCTTCACAATAGAGGCAACGGTCTTCCCAACCGCTGCCAAGGAAACCTCCACACCCTCGAATGGTTCTTCTTCTTCAGGGATAGTGGCCACCACCCTCGATGCGCCATTGTCGGCCGCAGCCGCCGGCTCCACCGGGACGGGGATTTCGAAGGCTTCCTCAGACGCGGCATTGCCAACAGCGTCGACGATCTCCTCCACCGCGACGGTCACGTCATCAACTGCCACGCTCTCCACAACAGCATCAGCCGCCGGTGGTGCTGCTTTTGTTTCATCGTCGGCCGGTGGTGGACACAGAGCCGGCATTATTGTCTTCGTCTTTTGTGCAAGCCTCTTCGAACGTTGCTTCTTCACACGTGGCAGTCTTGGAATGGCCTTCCCGACGAAGTCGTCGTCGCCAAATTCCGACGCCTCCTCCACCCCAGACACTTCATGTATTTGTCCCGACGGTGCAGCCGATTGAAACCTCACCTCCAATGCCTCAACCCGAGTGCCAAGCTGGGGGAAAACATTCATCATCACCTGGCACGCCTGCAAAAAGGCTGTAGTGACGTCGTCGCCTAATGCCGTCAGTGGGGCTGCCGCGGTCGGGGAGACTGTGGCGATCGGGGGGACTGTTGTTGTCGCGACCGGGGCGGGTGTTGCCATTGGGTTGGGTAGGTGAGAGCCTATCCTACGCCGAGGGTTGCGTGTTGGGCTGGAAGTGGGGGAACGACGTCGTCGAGAATTGACGGGAGGGGCTGGCCTCTCCTCTTGTTGTCGTGCAAGTGGTTCTGGCGCAACAGCATCACTCCGCCAGTTGGCCCGAACAAAAGTCTCCTCCTCAGCATTTGCCGAGACCAGCTCAGGAAACTAACATATATAAAGAAAACAATCTCAGTCAAATCATTCAATTTAATCCCAAACAAACGTATTTAAACATTTGACATATATACGTAAACGATATGGCACACATTTAAACGGAGTATAACAAGGTTACACGAAGTCAGCAAGCGTTAAACACAAACTACATTTCTTAAACGGTGAAGCATATAATTAAACATTAACTGCTCTTTTTAGACACATTGATCCTTATTTATTACCTCTTTTCCTTCGAGAGCTGACCAGCTGGTTTCTATCGTTGCATGCTTCTGGTAAGTACTTTCGCAGTAGCACAGTACCCTTGGAGTCTTGCCGAAACGTACTTGCTTGCCAGTTTCTGTCACCTCGTAAAACCAGATGGTTAGCGCGATCGAGCAACCCTTAATGTATCCCGTGTTTACCTTCCCCCCTTCGCATCTGGCTTGCACTCGAGCGGCAGCTTGTGGAACGTCCTCCATAAGCCATTTGTGCGTCGCCTGCGCCCATGCGTACCGCCCCATGCTAGGTAGATCGTCAACATAATTAACGATCCAAGTGGGCACCGAGCATGAGGTATTCGGGAAGAGGATTGTCCCCATGAGGTACGCCATCAAGAGTTTCACAAAATCCTTCTCTTCCCCCCTCTGTCCAACAAGACGCTAAAGAGTGCTCCTCATGGCGTCTCTGTGTCTCTCGTAGCTTTTCGATAAATACCTCCCCTCGAATGCTGACTGTGATTTCTTCTTCTTAAACAGGACCGCGTCTCCGTCGCAGCGCAGACCCAGAATGAGAGCCACATCTTCAGGCCTGAAGCTCAGCAGGCTCGCCCAGGTCCTGAATTTATTGGTGCGGCCATCGTACCTCTGCAGAAGCGAATCAAGAAGGGCACTCTCTTGGAATACAGCTTCCACCTCAGTGAATGCCGCAAACAGTGTCCTTTGGATGATCTCCCAATGTCGGGAGGTCATGTGGACTTTCAATTCGTCCAACGTCTCCACCACCGGTATGAAGTAGCATCTCCCGTTGACTAGGTTTACCGCCATAATCACAAGACTGCAACAATGACAACACTTGTTAAACAGATACCTCAACTGTTACACAGAGACAAAAGGTTTTACACGGAAAGCTCAATGCTTAAACAGAGATATGCACCGTTAAACGGAGACAAAAGGTTTTAAACAACAACTCATTTCTTACACGGAAACCTCATTTTACAAATTGCAACCATAACAAATGGAAGGGGAAACACATATTGTAAGCATTACACAAACGACAACAACCGAAAACTCTTTCAATGATTGTGGGCACAGCCGAAAACCCTAAACCCTAAACCAAAACCCTGACCGAGAAATCTGCCTGCAGACTAGAAAAAACCCCAGCCGAGAAATCCCCCCGCATGCTTCAGTGTCTTCCGATAAAAATAGATCCACGCAAAACAAAACCGATGAATATCTCTGTGTAACAGAGTAGTTCAAATAAAAGCCTTACTTAAAACACAACTTCTGCAATACCTTGAGCTGCAAACTGATTCAGGTAGACTGAAGTTACAGAGGATGTCGAAGCAGAGAGAGAGCTTCGGAGAGGGAAAAGCTGAAGAAAGTTAAGCAGAGAAGAAAAGCGAATACGGCTCTCTTGGGATTCCCATACGAAAAACCCTCCACTTCCTCTCTAACCGGCAAAATGATTGCACCACGACTTCCCATGCAAGATAGGGGCAATTCCGTCCGTGAAATTGAAAAATAACTCCGTTAACCTCCGTTTCATTTTTTGGGGGTTTGAAAATCATTGTGTTTAAAAGTAAGGGGTTTTTAGGGATTTAGAAATTAACGGGGTGTTTTTGACCATTTCGCAAACTTATAGGGTTTTTTTGGTAATTTTCACTATTTAAAAAATGACCACCTTAACAGTGGCAAGGATGGTAAATTTATAATTTGTTAATTAATAAGAGATTAAAATAAACTATTTTCGTAATATTAGTTATGTGTTTTGTTTATTTAATCCAAAATAAAAACGCAAAATTCATATATTCATCATTAAATTAACAATTTTATATTATATTTTGTAATATTATGACAACCCCTTTCAAAAATAAAATTATATTTAATTTCCTGTATCATCTTATATTTGTTTCAAGTTAAAATTTAGTTAGGATGTGAACATTAATATGTGTGTGTATATGCAGATATGTATTTTTATTATCAAGATTTTGGTTCATTCACCCTCTATTATACGTTCGGTTAAAAAGAAAAAGATATATGTATTATTTATTAATATGTTTTTGTATAACATAACAACAAATTTATTTGCTAAACAAATTGAATTTGTTAAAAGTTTTATTAATTAAAATCTCTATTTTAGACCAAAAATGTTATGAGAAAAGAAACACCAATCTTTCGTTTGGCATTTTGCTATCAGGGAAAAACTTTTATGGGTTTACTGAATTTCTAGCTGACTAATTCAAGTACATATCTTAAATTAAAAAAAAAATATTATTTTTAAAATTAATGGTATTTTTTAAAAATGATTATAAACATATTTATTTAAAAAATTAAAATTTGGGAGGCTCTAGGTGAACGATGAGGTCTACATCTAGACTACATGCGCATTAATTATTATTGTATTTGCCAAATATACTACAATTGCACTCATTTAGTACATACATGGTTTGCATATCATCATTGTTTTTTTTTGTTCAAATATAAAACATAAAACAAGTAGAAAGAAAGACCCAAGAAATGAAATGATGCCATGATGTGATGCAATATTTGTTACTTGCAAGCATGAAGAGCAATGAAGAATTAGCATTCAATGGGCAACAATTAATGAGCCAGCTATGTGTTGAATTTCTCACATCCCAACAGTATTACTTCCTCCCTTCAACAAATGATCTCAAGACTATTTGTCAAAGTTTTATTTTCTGAAATTGTCAAAAAATTTTCTAATAATAAATAATATAAAATCTTATTTTCTATACATGTATGTCTTAGAAAATTACTTTTTTTTATCCTTTCAAAACAACAAACATTGTTGAATAAACCAGTAGCCGCAAAATTTCACCAATCACAAGCTCAATGACCTTTTAAATATTGATCATGCATGTGAGACAGGTTAAAATGCGACTAATTAAAGTCTATCACATCAAAATTTGGTGATGTAGAGAATATTAGATTTGTTAATTTGTCTAGGTCTAAAAACAACCTGATTCTCAGCTTTGATGGATGGCAAAGGGGTAATTTTTAGAATTTGGGGCGGAGATAAAGCTTAATTTTCTGCTATAGTAGGGTACGAATACGAAAACAGAAAATAACCTCTCTGCTCCGTCTGTTCTCAAAAATATAATTATATATATATTATATATATGATAATTATTTATAAATCCCCCCACAAGTTTGCAGTTTTCCGGATAGTCCCTGAAATGTTTCACTTTCCTATTTAGTCCTTTATTTTCAATATATTTCCCTTCAAATCCAAAAACGTGAAACGGCCGTTATGATGAAGCTAACGGGGGAAGGAAAATATTTTTTTTGCCCTTGTTCAAGTTTCAAAAAAATGGCGTAGAAATGTCGATAATACCCTCAACGGCTTTGGGAACCGCCGAACGGTTAAGATAGCCCACCGGGCGAAACCGTTCAAGCGGCTCTTGGTCTAATATTTATATGCGTTGGTGGTCGCAAAGAGAGAGTTCTTTTGTTTCTTCTTCTCTATCTTGCGCCTACGATTCTCTTCTTCTTATTCGGTGTTCGACGACGGTGTTATTCTCTTTTGCGGCGACGACTAACTTGTCATACGTCCATCTTCGCACTCTCGGCCTTTTGCAAACACTCGCGAGACTTCCTGCAACAAAAACACAAGCGAAAAAGGTAAGAAGAAGTTGGGTAAGGAGAAGTCGACCGACTTCATGCTTTCGTGTGTATTTTTTGGTTTTGTTGTGTAGAATCCGACGTTTCTGTGTATTAGTTTGGGGTTTTTGGACTTTCTGTGTAATTTATCGTCTTTCTGTGTAACATATATATTTTCTGTGTAACATCTGATCATTTTGTATAATTTGAACTGAATACAGAAATGGCTGGAACTCTGGTCAATGGTAGGTGTTATCTGGCCCCTGTCATAGATAGGATACAGGGATTGAAAAAAGTTATGAACAATACCCACTGGAAGTTACTCTGGCAGACCCCTTTTGCGCACCTGATGGACCTGCCGGCTGTGATACAAGAAAAGGGGGTTCTGGACGCAGTGCTCCGTACATACGATGCACACACCGAAAGATTCAAGATTGGAGAGAGCATGCTTCAGTTCAGTTTCGAGGACATCGCCCTTGTAATGGGCGTCCCCAGCGTGGGCGAGATTGTCTCATTTAGGCATGAGGGGGAGGAGGGAGCCTATGAGTTTGAGCTTTCTTATCTGAACAAGTTACACAACCGGATCACGATACTATCAAAGAGAACCTGTTCAGACTTGTGAGCGGGAAGGATGGAACGGAGGAGACTTTCGTGAAGCTCCTCGTGGTATTCTTGATGAGCACCATCTTCTTCCCCAACACCTCTCTGAATGCGCCCACCTTCCTGGCCAGGTACGCCGACAACTTAGACACTATCGGCGACAGATACCAGTATTTGTTACATAATTAATAGAGTATATTACACAGAAAAGATATATATTACACAGGAATGTACCAGGTTTACACAGTTAGATAAGTATAATACACAGCTAGTAGTACAATCTACACAATAGTTTTATCCGTTGCATTCACACGAAAGCAGTGGTGAAAAACATTTAAAAAAAAACTTTCATAAAAAAAAAAGTAGGTCTTCAATAACTCAGTCCGCGATGACCGCGTTACACGAACGACGATTATAGCCAGGTTCGTGGCACGACTACAATGTAAATCGCGGACTTCTAATCCCTGTGACTCGATTCGTTTCCTTCGTGGACGGCCGAGCCGTTTTCTGGAGATTGGTGGCCAGATTTGCAGTTCTCGGTGCTCGTCAGATGGTTTGTCTGTGTCAGGGATTGGATATAAAGGTTCAGAATACGCACGGCAGTAGTATTTCACTGTGAAGTAATCTGCAATGTATTTGTGCACGTTCGTGTCTATTTGCATGATCGCCGCACATGCGTGCTTGCATGGGATCCCATGGGTTTCCCATTTTTTGCAAGAACACTTCCGCTGTTAAGACTGACTGAATTGTTGTCGTTGTCAACTATTTCGTAAGTGTCAGGGGTTGAACGTCCAACCCTTAAGAACCTGCTATCTTCAATAATCTGTTCGAGTTTTTTGTGTATCTCTGGACATAGTGTCGTATCCCACTCCTTTGATTGTGCGCATCTGTCGGCAATCATATTCATAAGTTTGAACCTGTGAGAATACACGTTCACTCACTTAGTCTTGTGTGTGAAAACAATTACATAGGTAAATATAACACATCAAAAACAAATATTATGCAGAAACGTTCACTCACTTACTGAGCGCACCTGCGGGGCAATGTTGGGACAAGAATGTCTCCATGTCCACATTCATGCTTTCTGAGATTGACTCCCTGCGGATGGCAACACATAAGGTAAATCACGAATATTTCACAGAAAACGCAATATAATACACACAAAACCGGTGGAATACACAAGAAAGCATTATATTACACAGGAAATCTATATATTACACAGGAAAGACATATACTACACAGAAAAGCAATATATTACACAGAAAATCAATGTAATACACCGGAAATCCATATAATACACAGGAAGGTAATATATTACACAGAAAAGCAATATGTTACACAGGAAACATATTCAACTACGGGAAATCAGCAATAATACACAATACACATGAACATAGTAAGAACTATCTTTGTTGCTGAATTAAGTGGATGGTAAGGAGATGTTATTGACTGTTTCTGCTGCCCCACTGACTTCGTCAACGATGATGTCCACCACATTCTTCTTGAAGGTATGATGTATGTGGCACATGCATTGGATTTGACTCAATTTGGCAAACCGTGTTGTACGCGTCGGGAGTCACAAACTTCACAACGACTCGAGATGGATCCAAAGCCCATCGCTCGCAGATCTCTGCGACAACAACCTCCCAGGTTGTCAGGGTCGTGAATTGTAGTAGCCGTCCTTCGCCTTTGAAACGAGCAACACCACAAAATGTCTCCATGGTGACTAACACCTGCGTAGACGTCGGTTTCTGAGTAAAAAAACAAAAAAAAAACCAACAATGATGGGGACCAAATGCAGACAGTGTTTACCTGTAGATTAATCTGTCAGAAGGACGACAAGAACACTGAGAAAACAGAGAAGAACAAGAGGAGAAAGAGAATGAAATGGAGATGAAGATGAAGTATAGTGAACATGATGCAGAAGAGCTTTCCAGAAAATGCTTGATGTGATTGGGCGGGAATGAAAAACAAGGGTACTTTTGGCATTTTAAAAAAAGTACACTCACGGTTCTCACGGTAGGGACTAAAAGGTATTATGTGTGAAAAGCAGGGACTACAAAGGAAGTGCAAAAGTCAGAGGGACTGCAGAGGAAAAAGAAAACTATGCAGGAACTTATAAATAATTTCCCCTATATATATATATATATATATATATATGTGTGTGTGTGTGTTTGTGTGTGTGTGTTTGTGTGAATATTTTTAAGCTAATTATTTTAGATTATTAGTATACTACAGAGATTGGTTTATAAAGATAAATTTTGAGTTAAAAAGAATTCAAACATTATGAGGGATTAGAGAGCAAATCTTGGAGAATTAAAATTAAAAAAAAAACTATATCTATATAGTCTAAAATTTTTAAATTTATTTTAAATGAAAATATATTATTAAAATATAATATATTTGATATATTTATAACAATGATTGAGATTCTATTGATGTTAAATTAATCATGTTAATTTGGTTGAGATTGCAACTTATCTTTTGATTATTTTTTTTATTTGATGTTAATGTATATAACAGATGATGTTGAGATGATGATAATTTTTAAATGTATTTTTTAATTATGATAATTTGCAAGTCATAGTATAAGGGTAATTCAACTGTGATTTATTTGATGTTAATTTGCATGCGAATTTGGCATTGAATTTTTCAAATGAGTTTTTTCAATTTAACTTTTTGTATTTTGGATTTCAAGCTTGAAAAATTCCCAAAATTGAGGAATCCCCACGGATGACAAGAAAAGGGTGTTCTGGTTGGGGGATGGTACTATAATCAAGTAATATACCTTTGGTGAGTCCTTTTTCTTTTGACCTCTTTGAGAAAAAGTGGAACTTCTCCTACTAGAATTAGATAAATCTTGAATAAATATTGCCCTACAGAATTGGAACTTAATAAAAGCGCATGTAAAAAGTGAAGTGGGATATGAAAATATTGGTGTGCACACAGACTTGTGTGCAAATACAGCAATGTAGGAGCTAGCTTACTACTGAAGAACAAAGTATGTGTAATTTTATTAATTTAATTTAATTTAAATTTAAAAATAAAGATTTTAAAAAATAAAAAAATGGTGATCATTTTAATAAATTTAAAAGACATTTTGAAGAATTAAGAATGTTAGAAGGCTGTGCTGCTATTGGTCTCTTCTAAACGTTACACGAATGCATTTCAAATTATTTGTTTTTTTAATATTAAGGCCTGTAATCATTTGTTGCTAGCCCAAAAATAAAAAATTTGTAGAAATAATTTTAAGCAATATATTTTAATTTGTCTTAACCAGATTCAAAGAGGTTTTTTGTGTGTCAATTATGTTACAGGATAGTTTATTTTAGTTGATTTTATTGCACTCACACGAAACTCAATAAAAAAAACCACCTCTTATATTACATTAATTAATTGATTAATCATCTTGAATTATATTTTTTTCTATATATAAAAGTACAATATTAGTTTGACTTATTCAAATAGTTTAGCATCTTTGGGAGAAAAAAAAAACATAGTTGAGCACCAACATGGCCCTTATTTTCTTTTATTCTCTCCTCTATCATTTCAAATTTTTTTATTTAAATCAAATATAAAATTTCTACCACTCACATCAGAAATGTGAAATTGTTCTCTGATTAGACAGAGAAAGGAATTAAATGGAGAAGAGAGTGATGTGATGATGTGTGGGATCTGTGAAGGAAGACTTTGAGACGCAGTTCTTGCTCGGCATGAGAGCCCATCATTGCGAATCTTGGCCCGAACCCAAGCCCATCATCACATGACGACACTCCCACCTCATCACCATCATCATCATCAACACCACCAACACCCTCTCGCAACTCAATCCCTATAAATACCATGCTCAAAAACCATCACTCTCTCCCTACCAAACACCAGGTTTGTATTGCAGTGCCTTTGCTCATTATTCTCTCTGTCTAAATGTCTATATGTTTATAATGGCAACAAGTTTGTGTTTTTAGGTTTGATAAAAAAAGATGGAGAAAGATAACTCAAGACTGTACCAAGAGAACTACTACATAATGAAAGAAAATGAGAGGCTGAGGAAGAGAGCTGAGCAACTCAACCAGGAGAATCAAGCACTACTGTCTGAGCTGAAACAAAAGCTTTCCAAGTCAAACTCTGACTCTATAACCAACAACAGTGCTCCTGCAACTAGCAAGCCATGAGTTGTGATCAGCTTCGTTTTGATGAATGTTTTTGTGTTTTTAGAGCTTATAGGGAACAAGTAAGATGTAGTTTTTTTTTGGGGTGTGTTTGGCAGTGCAGTACTGTTGCTGTTTGTTTGGTATTTTTTTGGTGGCATTATTAATGACTAAATTCAAAGTTGGTATAATGCACATGATCTGGTTTGGCATAGGATTGATAGTATGCACGTTCCACACTCAATCTACATAATGGTCTGTGCTAGTAATCATACTTTGGATCACAGATATGGAGAATTCTTATATAAGGCCAGATTCTTTTGAGTCTACTTAACAATAATTAAAAATCGCTCTAATCATGATATTTACTCTTCTATTTTTGAAAATATCCCATAAAAATTGTTATGTTTGTTTATTGACAGCTTCATTATATTTCTGAATTTAAAAATATTTTGTAATGCTTATGGTAATGTCTATTGTCTTTTTAGTTTACACATTTACACACTATACTTTTTTTATAAATTAAAAAGAAAACTTTGAAATGTCATTTTATCTCATTAATTTATTTTATAAGTCACCATCTTCATTTGGAGCGCAGTATCCTTTTAACTATTTGCCTGCATTTTTGAGGGCTTGCGTAAGGTATATACCATTCATGCCGCGGCATAACGACCCCCTTTTGGTTTGACAGCTGCTTTAATCACCATGCACCGACGAAGCTCTGGTTGAAAATTTTCAAGAACTATCTGCATCTGAAGGGCACTGTCAAGATTCTCACAAACTGGTTGCAGGCTTTCTTGATCGCATAAGACCCCTTAAGTTGCCAGTCATAATCCCTATAATTTCTTGAACGATTTCGGTCTCTGTTGTCCAATAACCCGAAAAGCTTGCAAAGATGCTTGTCTTCAATTACAAAGTCATTTTCTTTAATTGGCTCAACTGAGATAACCGGATCTCCACACTTGAGAACCTGACAAGTAGTGGGACTAAGAGATTACCAATAGCTACCTACGTGCTTTATCACACCACGATTTAATTGGCTGACAACTTTTTAATTAAATTCTGCTTGGTCTAGGCAAGTCTGGAGATTTCTGTCTCCGCTTTTGCGTTGACTATTATCCCTTCTTTCTTTAGGTGACATGTGGAGCCATTGTCAACAAAGCTTAGGGTTCTTGGGGCCCCGTGCTGGTGGAGTCTAATAAAGCAGTGAAGGTGTAGCAGTGAAGTGTTTTTTTGTTTTTTTTTTTTTTTGGGTTAAAAGTAATGAAATTTTTAATGGGTCTTTGGACATGCGCATTTTTTAACTGCGATCCATGAGACTCATGCACATATAGACGTCGGAACCATCCATACTTTTCAGATATGTATTTTTATTTCATAGATTTGAATTCTTATTACTTGCAAAACATTCTCGATTTAAATGCCAATTAATCCAAAAACAAGTTGACAAAGTGTAATAAATCAAGCCTTAGATCCAACCAACTTCCCTCTTTCCTCAATAGATTATTGTTTCTCTATTTTATTTTTCTTACTATTGTAATATGTCTCCTAAATCTTCACTATTCTTTTGGTGGTTGTTTGTATATAAATAGGTAACTTTTGAAAAAACAATAGATAACAGTAAAATAAATCCAAAATTCAAAATATAAATTTTTTAGATTTTGTTAAAAAAATCAAAAAAAAAAATCCATGTTAACTTATGACAGTTGAGGATTTTCCGGAGAAGTTGGGGGATTTTCATGGAGAAAGAACTAAAAAAACGAAGAGAGAAAAAAAGAGACAATCGAGACAAACCGAAAAAAATAGACTAGAGACTGTGGGCCGAGATATTGTGACTGTGGGGGAGCAAAGCTTGAAGAAAGGAGATGAAAAAGAGAAGGAAGGGGATAGAAATCAAGAAGAGAGAAAAAAAAAAAGGACAAAAATCGGTTATCTTATTACAATAGAAATTTTTCTATTATATGATTTAATGTACTTAAATGCCTATGTTAATTGTTTTTCATAAATTTTATGCCAATTTATCAGGTCTCATGCTTTTTATCGTATTTTTTTTATTATTTTGTATGATTATTATTTTTTTTGCTTATTGTTATTATTATTATTTTAGAATAATGTCACCATACTATTTCGTCAGGTTATTTCATGGATTTTTTTATTATTATTAAAAAAATCATAAATCACGACTAAGTTATCATATTATTATTATTATTATTATTATTATTATTATTATTATTATTATTATTATTATTAAATAAATATCTTGGCGTGAAATCTTTTTTTGGTATTTTATTACTATTATTTTATTATTTTTTTAAAAATATATATCTTGCGATTCTCTTTAAAATATTATTTTAATTATTTTTTTAAAAAATATGTATATATCACGGTTATTTTTTTATAATTAAAATATTTTAATAATTATTATAATTTATATTTAAAAAAAAATATTTCACGGTTATGTATCTTAGGATTTTTTGACATTATTTTATTATTATTATTATTATTAATATTATTAATATTATTAATATTATTAATATTAATATGCATTAAAAAAAACAAATATATATTTATATATCCTGTGAATTCTCTTAAAATATTATTTTAATTATATTTATATATTTTGAATGTATATATGTATCCTATGGATATTTGTTTAGTATTAATTTATTAATAATATTATTATTTATATATATATATATACTATAAATTTTTTTATATAATATTATTTTTTATTAGTTTTATTATTGTGAGTTTTTTTTGGATATTTGCATATGCACCCTTTGATGGATTAAGAATTATTTTTTTCTAAATCAGAACAACTTTGGGAATTGAAAACAAGTTTTATATGCAAAAATATGAAAAATTTTAAAATGTAGGTTTATTTGAAAATTTTGATAAGAATATAAAAACAAAGAAGTTGATAAGTGTTTGTATACATATATTTTATAACATCATTTTGTATGCATTGAGCATTATTTTTATCAAGTCGTATTACTAATAAGGTGTATTTTATGTTCTTTTATGCAAACAGGGCTTTAGAGGTGTGAAATACAAGAAATGAAGCAAACATATGGAGTGGTGGCACATTTCAAAACAAAAAATAGAAGCTGTGTTCGCATACATGGAGGTGTTGCCAACTTTCGAAGGAGTTTAAGTCATCACATGAGCCGGAAGGGCATAAAGGCAGTAGTATGTCCATGTCTCAGCTTCCGCGCGCAAATAGGAGAAGGTTTTGAAGATTTTAGATGACAAAAAGCCACACACCCTGCCACACAGGAGTGTGCCCGACCGTGTGGACTCGAAGAAGGATTTCGGGGAAACTCACTGTAGGATTATTGTAGCAAAATTACTATTCACGCCAGTGTGGAATTTCCACATGGCGTGTGGCTACAGTACACGAGCGTGTGAGTGCCCATGTAGAAGCTCGTGTGAAGCCCGATTTCAGTTTATAAAAGCCACATTGTTCTAATTTTTAGGTATCTGTTTGGCTACTTGGTACGCCCCTTGCGTATCCGCAAGTGCACGGGCCGTACAAGTAGTAAAGTGTACCCGTAGGGTCGGGTAGTCGAATCCACAGGGACTGGTGTAGCTTTCAATACTCGTTGGATTTCTAATATCTAGCCGACTCACTAGTTGGTTTGAGATTTAATTATAAATAAAAATAAGAAAGTGAGGATAAACAGAAGAGCGACAGGATTAAGGTGACAAGAGAAAAAAACAAAAGAGTAGCGTCCCAGAGTAGTCACTTGGTGTCAATTATACTCGAATTCTCGCAATGTTTATCAGGTGCGTCTCATGATCCCTATGTTCTAGAGTCTTGTTGCCCTAATGTGGATATAGTGGGATTGAGAGTGAGAGCCCAATTCCACTTCTTGTATCAATCAATGAGATATACAAGCTAAGAAGAAATCAAGAAATTAAGCAATCAATGCCACTCAATAACCAACATTCAAGTAAACAACCAAAGATCTAACAAAGAGAATTAGAAACTCCATAAACATTGCAATAAAAGCATTCAAATACAACAACTACTGAGTTCTTAAACCGGGGCACCGAAGAACGATTAGCCCTCGATGATTCTATAAGAAACGCAAGGTAAATAACAAGAGAATGAGATGAAATTCATCAACTCCCTTCTTGCTTCACAATCTTCATCGGAGAGTGTCCGATGATGATCTTGCCAACGTTCCTCCACTCATACGACGATCTTTTGGTCTAGATCTATCCCTTGAAGGTGCCTCTCTACTACTCCGCCGCCTCCCCCAAAGGGGAGAAGAAAATCCCCACAAAAAGCCCCCAAGAAACCCTAAATTCGGCCTTAAAAAGTCATTCTCGATACAAGCACGGGCGTGCTTAATTCAGCACGCCCGTGTTAAGGCCGTGCTTCACCCATGCAGATTGCGGGTTTCGAGTTCTCGATGCTACGGTACTTTTGATACAATACTCATGCTACAGTATTCGTGCTACAGTACTTGCCTACAGTGATTTCCCCGAAAATTCGCCGCTGTAATTTGCACCGGGTGGAACACGCCCGTGTTGAGGCCGTGTTGGCATTGCACGACCGTGCTTAGGGCATTCCGACCGTGCTTCTTCGTGCTTTCCAATTCTGTGAATTGCACGGCCAAGAGCACGCCCATGTTGAGGCCGTGCTTGGCTTGGTGAACTTCTTTTAGGTCATTTTGATGTGAATTCTCCTCTAAATCCCTTCTACTTGCTCCAGGACCTAAATATCTCGCACAATAAACACAAAATACCTTAAATAGTACCGAACTAAACAAGTAATAGCAAAAGGACAAGTAAATATCAGGTGTAATGCATATCAAATATATATATATATATATATATATATATAATGCACTCATCACTACTTTCAAGAGGCAAGGCGGGTAGGGCGTGGGGAGAGTTCTTTGCAGCTTTGGGAAGACTTCCTCACCAACTTGGATCGATTCCTCTTTCCTCCATAGCATCAAGGAAGCCATCGATGACCTAGCTTCGGAGTTGATTCAATCCGGACGTGAAAGCTACCCATCGGGACCATCGTCAAGGATTTAGGGGGTTATTTTCTATGGCTTGTGAACTTGTTTATCATTACTTTATTTGTTTTGTGATATGCTCCATGGTGAGATAAACCCCTAGTGGGTATTCTGATATGTAAACCCTAGGATTCATATTTTTTATTGGATTTACATTGTGTTTCTCTTCGAGTTTAATATATTGAGTTTTGCTCTTGTGTTCTTAATGCTTGCTTGTGCTTTTTGATTCCATTATTAATTACCTTGCATGTTTTATTCAATCTAGTGAAGAGAGAGATCACCACTAGATTTCGAATTACCAAGAGTGAAGAAGGTTGAGAGGATGAGCCGTAAGATAGCGAAGTGTCCCCTTTCCCTTCCAATAGATATTTCCTATCTCCGCAACCATATGTGGTGTGGGGCGTCGAGAGAATTGTCCACTGGGACCTCGTAGGGGGTTAGGGCTCCTTCACCTGGAGGCAGAGTTGCGTAAATCATAAAAAAAATAAAATAAAGTATAAATCAAGGTCTAATATGCAAATATGATGTAAGTGGGACTAATATGCAAAAAAAAAAAAAAACTTGAAACTAGAAACTTTAGTGGAAATTAGGGTTACGTTCACAAAATTCTTCAATCCACCTTTTGAAGACCACAAACACATTTTTGTGAAACCAATGTAGTGGAAAACAACTTTCTTTGTGAAGGCCCCTCCATTTCCCGTTTGAGATTCACACGGTTAGTGGAATGTTGAAGACCACGAAACTTTTTGTTAATTTAATATAGTGGAAAAACACCTTTACTTTGTGAAGACCTCTCCACAGCTTGACATTCACATGAGTGAGTGGAAAATGTTGAAGACCACAAAACTCTTTGTGAATCCAATGTAGTGGAAGACAACTTTCCTCGTGAAGGCATCTCTATTCTTTGCTTGAAATTCACATTAGTGAGTAGAAGATGTCGAAGACCACAAAGCGTTTTGTGAATACAATGTAGTGGAAGAGCTTTCCTTGTAAAGGCCTCTCCATTGTTGCTTGAGATTCACATAAATGAGTGGAATGTTGAAGTCCAAAACTTTTTGTGAATCCAATTTAGTGGAAGACAAATTTTTCTTATGAAGGTCTCTCGATTGCCGCATGAGGATCCACATGAGTGAGTCGAAAAATGTTGAAGACTACAAAACTTTTTTAGTGAATTAGTGGAAGACAACTTTCTTTGTGAAGACCTCTCCATTGCGGCTTGAGATTCACATGAGTGAGTGGAAGATGTTGAAGACCACAAAACATTTTTGTGAATATGATGAGTGCATTTCATATATATTTATTTCATGTCTTACTCCCATGTTTCTTCAATTTATCAAGCATAAATTCTCCTAATTCAATGCCTATTTGAGGTATTCTTAGTTTTCCATGCAGATATCAAAGTCCTAAGGCAAGAAGAAGTGATTTGGAGCGTTTTCATTAGCTAGAGGACTTAGGAGAAACCTCATCAAGCTCAACACGGGCGCGGCACGCCGTGCTCCAAGCCCATGCAATTTACGGGGAGATTTCAGCCGAGAGCAATACGCATTTTGTTCGCTAAGCACGGGCGTACAACTCTCGGCTCGGCGCCTGAGCGTGTTGGACCCCGTGCAGATTACGAGAATGAGAGTTTCAAGAGTTTTATTCGGGCCTAATCACGCACGGCTTGGAGCTACGGTTTCAAGACGGCCGTGCTCACATCGGGAGAAAAGTTTAAAACCCCGAAACCTAGGTCTTTGGGGGACTTTTGGAGGGCAAACTAAAGGAAAAAGAAAGGGAGAGCCTTGGGGCACCGTCCTCATCTTCACCGAGGGAATGTGGCGCGTATGGTAGGCCGATCGGGGGCGGAGATTCCACGACATCATTGAGCCTCGACGGCCGCAAGGATGCAGAGAAATTAGGGAGTTTTTCAAGCTTCTTGTATTTTAATTTCTTTGGCAATTATCTTGTTGTTTAATATCATGAGGGCTAAACTCTTAAGGGTGCCCCGGGGGTGGTCTTATACGACGTTTTAGCTTTAACTTGAGTACTTTTTCTTGAAGCATTTATGAATGTCTTGTTCCTTGCAATAAATCTTTGTTATTGGCTTTCTTGAATGTTGTTTAGTGGTTGAATGCTTGGAAGTTTGGTTTTCTTATCTTAGTTTGTGAATCATTTTGATAGTTGCAAGAAGTAAGATCACAACTTAGGGGTTCAACAACCGTAAGCATCATTCAGTATAGCATACTCGGATTTAGAGCCGAAGACATTTCGATAAATTTTGAGAGAGTCTAAGTTAGTGAGCGTCCGGAATCCAATCCCGGGGCCCCATCTCCTCCATCGAGCAAATGCTTACATTTACCTTAGTGCATTTCCTTTTCCTCAATCTCCTTTAATCCAACCTAGAGTCAAATCCATCTTTTTTACTTGATTAGATATTAAGCGGAACGATAGTATTAGAAGCTACACCGGTCTCGGTGGATACGACTACCCGAACCCTAAGGGTACATGTTACTACTTATACGACCCGTGCACTTGTTGTTACGCAAGGGGGTGTATCAAGTTTTTGGCGCCGTTTCTTGGGGGCACCGGCAACTTCTAGGAATTTAAGCAATCTTAGTAATCTAATCGCTTATATTTTTTTTGTGATTCTTCTTTTATTTTTCGCTTTATTTGTTTTGTTTTGTTTATTTTTTTGCTAGTGTTTGAGATTTGTTTGAAGCTGTTTATTATTTTTTTTCTCCTTAGGTTTTAAAGTACATATCTCACTTACTCTTTACTGTTGCTACGCGAGCTTAGTGTATGACCAGGGGGAACTCTTCCCAGTTAGCATCTCCGGATCCCGACATTGAAAGGACATTTTATATGCGACGAGAGACAGTTAATCTAAGGGAAGCCAGGGTCGGTGGAAGTGAGTATAGTAGTAGACCAAGAGGAAAGTATGGCGGAATCGGAGGAGTATCTCGGATTATGCACGCCCTAATTTGGAGGGCTCTGGATCAAGCATTGTTCGGCCACCAAGTTGCAGTGAACAACTTTGAGCCGAAGCCGAACTTTATTCGATGGTGTAACAGATGTGCCAGTTTGACGGGTTTCAAGATGAGGACCAATATGCTCATCTTGCAAATTTTTTCGAAATTTGTGATACGTTCAAGGCGAATAATATGTCCGAGGATGCGGTTCGCGTTCGACCCGTCCCGTTTTCGGTGCGAGGAAGGGCTAAGCGGTGGCTAAGTTCCTTGTCGGCGGGTTCTATCACAAATTAGGCACAATTGGCCGAGAAGTTCTTAACCCGCTACTTTTCACCCCTGCAAAAATCTCTAAGTTGAGAAGTGATATTTCTTGTTATCGCCAATCGAATACGAAACCTTGTACGACACATGGGAGAGGTACAAGGAACTATTGAGGAAATGCCCACAACATCGGATAGTGGAATGGATGCAAATCCACATTTTCTACAATGAGTTGAATGTGGCAGACGAAGAAAATGTTAGATGCGGCGGCGGGAGGCTCCTTCGTAGTAACATACACCAAGAGGCACGTGACCTCGATTGAAGATATGGCCTCTAACAGTACCAATGGAGCTCCGAGTGGAACAAACCAAGTGAAAAGCTGCAGGGGTCTATGAAGCCGATGTGCTTACCACTGGGCACCGTGAGAAGCATTATCAAAGAGATTGGACACGATGCAAGTACAATCCCGGTCTCATGTTCCTAATAGCGAAAGTTGGGGAGGCCAAGCCGGGCCTAGTTGTTCGCCTAGAGGGGTTCGGACTACGAAGCGGTGATTTTTATTAGTCAAAATCAAAGACACCCAGAACAACCCCTACGGTAGCACGGACAATCCGGGTGGAGGAATCACCCAAACGTTTCATGGAGTCGCAGACTCAAGGGTAGCCGTGCCCCGGCCAAGAGCGGACACAACCTCAATTCTCGAGGCCGCCACCACAAGAACGTAAGAGTGCCACTCTTGAGGCCCTTTTGGTGAAATACATCCAATCTAATGGTGCCCGACTCTCGGGGCATGAGGAAGTAATGCGCAATCGGCAGGCATCATTACAAAATCTTGAGCATTAAGTGGCGTAGATTGCCAAGACTCTCGCTTGAACGGCCCCGGGTTCATACCAAGCAATACCGAGGTCAAAACCCGGGAGTCGCTCAAGGCCGTGACTTTGAGAAGTGGGAAAGAGCTAGAGTCACTACCTCCTCAAGTGCCCGGGTTATTCGGGATGAACCTGAGGTGGAGATTGTGGAGAAAATTCTGATTTTGATTCAAGGTCAAAGGAGGGAATGAAGGGCAAGAAGAAAGAGCCAAGAGCGAGAATACCGGCCTACCTTACCCTATCCTCGCTAAATTTAAGAAAGATCAATAAGATGCTCGAGGCCAAGAAGTTCTGAAATGTTCAAGATATTACATATCAATATTCTTTTTGTGGAAGCTCTCTCCCGGATGCCTAAGTATGCCAAGTTCCTCGAGGAGTTGTTGACAAATAAGAGGAAGTTGGAAGCGGTTCGACGGTCACTTTAAGTGAGGAATGCTCTGCTATCATCTCAAACAAGATCCCTAAGAAAGAAAAGGATCCGGGAGGATTTATCATCCCGTGCACCATTGGGGGGTATTATGGACGAGAAGGCACTTGTCGACTTTTGGGCAAGCATTAACTTAATGCCCTATAAGATTTTTCAGAAATCGGGACTTGGGGAACTTAAGCCCACCCAAATGACGCTTCAGCTTGCCGATCGGTCCACTCGCCGGCCTATGGGGATAATGAAGATGTTCTAGTAAAGTCAACAAGTTTATTTTTCCAAGTGGACTTTGTCGTTTTAGATTTGGATGACCGAGTTGAGGTACCTCGATCTTTGGCCGACCATTCCTCGCTACTTCACAAGCAATCATTGATGTGAAGGATGGTCGATCGACATTAAGAGTAGGGATGAGAAGTGGTGTTCGGATTGAAGGAAGCGATGAGATACCCAATAGCATTTGATGATTCTTGTTATTTTCTTGATACTAATGACGATCTCGCTTAGTGATTGTGTGTAGGCGACCGATGGAAGGACTACCTCACTGACTTGTTAGGGGAGGAACCTTCGGATGAGGAGCCCGTAGCGAGGGTTGAAGAAGTAGCGTTGTTGTTCACCGAGCGCCGATAATCCATTTGTGTATGCCAAGGAAAAGAAACCATCTAAGGCTCGAGACTTGGTGGACGAAGGTTGCGGATAGGAAGAAACGGCAAGCCTCCGCCCTGAAACACATCTCTGCTAATGTACTCGGTGTTGGCGAGGCATTTTTAATTAACTCCCCTGCCTCCCTTCTTGGAATGTTTAGTTGTAGGCCACCGGAGAGAAGGTATGTCTTCGAACCGGGGTCGTGAGGTGAGAACAGTACGTCGAAGCTAGTGATGTTAAACAAGCGCTTCTCGGGAGGCAACACGATTGGTTTCATGCCTTTTCTTTTCTTATTGTGTTTGTTTGATGTGTTTGTGTGTTTACTTTGTCACGTTGAGTTGATTTTGGTGTGTTTTTAGTTGTTTTTGGGAAGTTTTCGGGTTCGGCACGGTCATAACACTGGCCAGTGTTGAGGCGTGTTCGGCACGACTTTTCTTTTCCTTGCTTTTTATTTTTTTTCTGTTCTTTGTTTTTATTTTCGTTGTATTTCGTTGTCTTTGAGTCGGTTAGCAACGGGAGTCCTCTACTTAAGTGATCTCTTTAGTGAGTTATTTTGTTTGTTTTTGTTTTTATCTCCTTCTAATGCTTGCGTGCTTACTTCAGGATATATGAATATTTCTCTTAACGCATGTATCCGAATGACTTCCCCTTGAGTGGTGCTCAACACACGCCCTTGTTCGTCATGGAGACTATTCACGGGCACCTCCTCTGTACTTTAAGTGAAAATTCCCCAACTCTCTCTTCTTCAATTTCACTTGAAACATTTTACTTATGTTGCATGTGCTATCTTTTCTAAACATTACGGACATTATTATATTCAAGTGTGGGGAGGGTTGTATCCTTTTGTGTACTTTTAGATGTTAGTGCATGACTTAGGACTGTCTATGAAATTTTAGTTGAGAATTAGCTAAGCTATGGAGTTATTGAGCATGCTAGTGCACTTTTGTTGAACTTAAAAAAAGTTTTATTTTGCTCTTACTTTGGAAACCCTAATCCAATATTGAGCCTTTTGTTGTGTTGTTACTTTCTGTTAGAAGTGAGGCTAGTTGTAAGGCTTGTGAAAAATTAGTGATTGACTCAAACTCAAATAATAAAAGCTAGAAAATGAGAAGAAAATTCAAAAAGTGAGAAAAAGAAAAGAATTTCGACAAGTCGGTTCTTTTAGGATGCCCTATCCAATTCTTGTTAGAAAGATGGTAGAAAGAAGTTTATCACCTTAGAAAAAGCTTAAGCCGCACTTGAGTAGTCGGATCTTAGGCATCACAAATGTCATTTTTGATGACCTACCAAGTGAAATGGTGCCTCTAGGGTGTATGAAGCTACTACCCAGTTTAGGAGTCATTATGGAAAAAGCAAAATACGCTTGAACTAGACCCCCTCGAGGACGGGTGTCGCACACTTCGTAAGGTGGCACACACACACGGTAGTATGGAGTAAGAGTAAAATCTCTCATGAGCTTTCAATTGACTAAGGCACTAGCTACTGCGGGCTCCTCAAGCTTTGGGGATTTTCTTTCTTTGAGATCGGAGTCGTGCACTCATCGCTTTGTTTGGGAATTAAGGTTGCTTGAGGACAACGACGATTGAGCAGAGGGGGTATTTGATGAGTGCATTTCATATATATTTATTTCATGTCTTACTCCCATGATTCTTCAATTTATTTGCATAAATTCTCCTAATTGATCCCTTGTTGAGGTATTCTTAGTTTCACAATGCGAGATATTGAAGTCACAAGCTGATAAAAGTGATTTGGAGGCGTTTTCGGGAGGTAAGGAATTTAGGAGAAACTACTCATCCCAGCTCAACACGGGTGCTTGGCACGCCGGTGCTTCAAGCGGAGTGCAATTTACCCGAGAGATTCCGGTAGGAAGCGACACGCATTTTGTTCGCTAAGCGCCGCCGTGCTAGGCTCGGCTCGACGCAGCACGGGCGTGTTGGACCCGTGCGGTGCAGAGGTGGAGTTTCGAGAGTTTTATTCGGCCCCAATGCGCACGGCTTGGAGCACGGTTTCAAGACGGCGTGCTCACATCGGAAAAAGTTTAAAACCAGAAACTTAGGTTTTTGGGGGACTGGAGGGCAAACTAAAGGAGAGGAAGAAAGGGGAGAGCCTTGGGGCGCGGTCACTCATCTTCATGAGGAATGGTGCGTATGGTAGGGCGTCGGAGGAGATTCCATGACATTATTGAGCCTACGACAGCGCAAGGATGCAGAAATTAGGGAGTTTTCAACTTCTTGTATTTTTAATTTCTTTGGCAATTATCTTGTTGTTTAATGTCATGAGGTGCTAAACTCTTGGGGAGCACAGGGGTGGTCTTATCGGCGTTTTAGCTTGAACTTGAGTACTTTTCTTGCAACATTTATGAATGTCTTGTTCCTTGCAATAAATATTTGTTATGGGCTTTCTTGAATGTTGTTTAGTGGTTGAATGCTTGGAAGTTTGGTTTTCTTATCTTAGCTTGTGAATCATTTTTAATAGTTGCAGAAGTAAGATCACAACTAGGGTTCAACGACCTGTAAGCATCATTCATATAGCATAGCTGGATTTAGGGCGAAGACCCATCTCGATAAATTGCGAGAGAGTCTAAGTTAGTCGCGTCGGGAATCCAACCCCGGGGTCCCATCTCCCTCCGTCTAGCAAATCCTTACATTTACCTTAGTGCATTTCCTTTCCTCAATCTCCTTTAATCAACCTAGAGTCAAATCCATCTTCTTTACTTGATTAGATATTAAGCGGAACGATAGTATTAGAAGCTACACCGGTCTCGGTGGATACGACTACCGACCCTAAGAGTACATTTTACTAATACTAGCCGTGCACTTGCGGTTCGCGATGGGCGTATCAGAATCCATTATAATGGAGTCTGACTTTTCTTGTTAAGGCCTCTTCATTTTTGTTTGAGATTCACATGAGTAAGTGAAAGATGTTGAAGACCACAAAACGCTTTGTGAATCAATGAGTAGAAGACGGCTTTTCTTGTGAAGGCCTTTCTTCATTACCGTTTGAGATTCACATGAGTGAGTGGAAGATGTTGAAGACTACAAATTTCTTGTGAATCCAATGTAGTGGAAGACAGCTTTCCTTGTGAAGGCCTCCCATTTGCCGCTTGAAATTGACATGAGTGAGTAGAAAATGTTGAAGACCACATGACTTTTATGAATTCAATTTAGTAGGAGCACGTTTTCTACCACTTCATTGTAAAGCTTGAGATTCGCATAAGTGAGGCAAAAATATTTCTCGGGACTATGAGCACTTGTTGAGTTCAATGTGGTGGATGATAGCTTTTCTTCCAAGGCCTCTCCACTACCGCTTGAAATTTTCTTGAGTGAGTGGAAAAGTATTTTCCCAAAACCACTGGCTCTTGTTGAGTTCAATGTAGTGGAAGATGGTTCCTCCGTGTGAGAGTCTCTCAATTAACTCTTGAAACTCTCTTGAGTGAGTGGAGGAATATTATGTGAAATCCATAAAATCTTGTTGAACTCCGTATCGTAGAAGAAAGTTTCTATGTAGGGCTTTTTTTACTTCCTCTTAAAAAAAATCTTTTGAGTGAGTAGAATGTTTAATGAGATACAAGGATAAAAAAAAGAAAAAAAAAACTTTGCAAACGATAAGGAAGATACTTCATAAGCATCAAACATTGAAGCCTTTAAATCGCGACGTGACAATGCATAAGCCAATGCTTAAAGGCATAAAAAGAGTTAAGACTTGAAAGAACTAATTTACAAGCAAATGAGCTCGAGAAGGCTCCAAGATTATCAAAAGTCAAAGAGTCGAAGAGCCTTCACAAGCCCAAAATCCGAGAGATTTCACAAGCATAAAATGTTCAAGTCTTGAAACACCCGCGGACAAAGGAAATCAAGTTCATGATTACAACTTGAGATCCATTTTGAAACCAAGCAGTTAAAACAATCATGTAAAATTATTATAACTTGATGATGTCTGGCTTTATTATTCGAAGCATAAAAAGTCGCCAGTCTTCAAGACATCGGAAGTCAAAGACTTAAAGATTTTCACAAGTCAAGACTTGAAGGAAGTTTCACAAGGCACAAGGAGCAGAAACTTTTGAAAGTCAAAATAAATGTAAAATCAAGTTTGTGATTTATCAACATTGAGAATCCACAACTTGAAATCAAATCAAATCCAAATACGCAAACTTAAATCCAAGATGCAAACTCCAAAATTAAAGCTATTCTAAAAATCAAAATCAAAGCATAGAAGTCAATATTCGAGATATAAAAGAGTCAAGACTCTGGAAAATCTATACGAAATTTATAAATGAACTTAAGACATTTAGAAGTCAAATGCTCAAAGAGTTTCACAAGTTAAGACGAAGAAAGTTTCACTAGGACGAAAGCAGAAGCTTTTAAGAGTCAAATTATGTAAAATCAAGTTTGCGTTTACATCGACCTAGAAAATCCACAACTTGAAATCCACAACAATTCCAAGATGTAAACCCAAGTGTCCAAGATACACGTATTTCAATGAATGAACAACTGAGTTTAACAACATCAAGACATCAAAAATCGATTGGATTCAAGAGTCTTATAAGTTAAAGAAGGAAACAAAAAAACAAAAACACTTCACAAGCATGATGTCACGCCCCGACCCTAGTCGTGCACGTGTGACCGCCGCGATAACTAGGGGGAGAGTTATGCCCATTTCTCGCCTTAGTCGCCGCAAGGCTTAACTTAATCTCCTTAACTCGAACTAATAATATGCTAACAAACCGAAAATACTGGAGAAATCTCCATGCCTATACACCGGTAGATGTAAATACGTTGATATGGAAATACTTCAAGGTATCAAATATCGAGTTTACATCAAACATAACTAAAGTACACGATAGTGGATCCGCCGACTCTACATGTTCAACAACATACGTATACACACCAAAATGAAGATTTAAGCACGGAAAGACTTATACTTCGGAATTTCCAAGAGATAACCGCACCAACACTGCACCTCGAGGAAGAAAAAAGAGTGGTGAGTGTGGGATCGAAAAATACGCACCTTGGCATCGTGTCGGTAAAGAGACACCGAGCCATATATCGAATCACAAATGATTTACTTTATTATATTATTATTTATTTATTTATTATTATTATTATTATTATTATTTTTTTTTTTTTTTTATTATTTTTATTTTTGTGGACTCTTTTCATTCCTAATACGAGGCATGCCTCTATTATTAATTACCCTGCATTAAAATCTTGGAACATCCGATTAAGGGCTTTTGGCACAAATAAAAGCAAAATATTTCAAACAATAAATACACATACTCGTAAATTGTAAAATTTATTTATTTATTTATTTTTATTTTATTATATATTTTTTATTTCATATATATATACATATATATGTATTTATTACATCACTTATATATATATATTTTGTCTCGTGCCTTCACCGTACTTGCGTTTGCCCGATCATTGCCACGTCACACTTTGCATTCAACACGTCATATGCTTTGTTGCGCCTTGAAATATATACATATATGAGTCGCTTTGAATTTGTATATTTTTCATTCTTGAAAGAACTCGTTCTTTTCCTTTGGGACGAGTGAGTAACATTGTACTTTGAAATTTCATTTTTCTAACAGATGTAGAAAAGATCCGCCATGGAGTTTATTGTAGTCCTTCATCAAAGTGAAATAGTACGCCTTCTAAACCTTTAGATAGGGCTCCTCATCTTCACCGATGTTTTTTTTAAACTCTTTTTAGTATTATTATTTTTTTATAATATATTTATATATGCTCCCCGTCTCTTTTTTTTGTTGTTTTTTTTATTATTATTTTTTTTAAACCATGCAACGCGCGTGAGTATTTTGTATAAATATGAAAATATGTGCATGAAAACACGTGCATGAGAAATCACATGCAACGTGTATCGTTCCCCTCATTTTCATTTTATTATTATTACTTTTTTATTGTGAATCATATGAATGGCTTATTTGTTTATGGAAAATACAAGTGTCATAGTAAGTCTCTCTAGAGAAAGGGAGTATATGAGCAAATCTTGAGGAAATATTCAAGACTTCCATGTTTGTCGCATTAAACCATGATGGGAATTTTGCCACAATTGGCCATATACACAGAGCATGCTTTGTGGTTGGCATTTCAGCCACTATTGCCTCTTTTAGACACATGTTTTGGTTAGTCAAAAATGTTTGGGGTGCCCTTCCATTCATAAAGCTTAAGAATGCCCTTAATGCCCAAGAAAAGGATTGGGTATTTTCCTCTTGTAAAAGTACACAGCCAAAAACAAAAAAAACATGGCATAACGTAGTTGTTCATGCCAACCTGCATTCCTAGTAACCCGTCGAAAGACTGCCAAACGGTGCGTCGTGTCAAGAACCACTGCATCCCTATTTACCTCATAAGCCGAACCGATGAGGCATAGGACCGAGCAATATTATTTAGTTTGTTATTACTATCCGTTGTGAAGTCATACTTGAAGTTTGGATCTTTATCACTAATGTTTTTGCAACATTCTACGGAGATCTATATTCTCCTCTTCCCGATCCATTTTTTTCAATGATCGTAGTAGGTTTCTACATCTTTTTCAGTGAATGGCAGAAATCCCGGTTCAACACATTCCTCTAGCTCCATAAGCCTCATCATTTGTCGCACGGAAATACCGGCCTTGGCAAACATCAAGATGCGGTTCTTATCCAATCTTGAAATGGTTCGATATGCGAGAAGAAAACGGACTTGATTGGGGTTCCAAGAGATCATGATTATGGTGATTGGTGAATCCCTGTCACCCACAATCGGGGACTCCGGAGTCGTATTTTGCTAATACGCATGTATGCTCCACAACCACACCGAGAAGATTTGCGATTTCTTTGTGATTTGTTTTCATTTGACGCTTTTATAGGAGTGTTACCAAATGATGTTTTCCTTGATCTCTTAGAAGTGCGGCGATCCGGCTCGGAGGCAACACATGATGCTTCTAAAATTGAACGAGGGAACTTCCTTGCCACGGACTAGGTGAACACATGTCTCCTTGTAATAGTTGAGCTTTCGCATTAATTCCCAAGCCTTTCTTTTCTCCAATGCAGGATTCACATATCTCTCGGGATTGGTTATGATAAAAGGTTCTTTAGCCTCTAGCTCATCATTTGATTCATCAATTGAACGCGGCAAGATCCGAGTAATCCACGGGAGGAGCCGTGGGTTAATGAAATTTCAGCACATATGCATTTTTGTCTCCGGAAGATTTCACTCTTCACAAAAATAGCTTCCAATCACTGAATAATGGTCATCCCATCAAGATGAATTTCACATGAAAACGTGAATTAGTTTCCATACGAGACTTGAGAAGCTAGCATCTGTAACTCTTCTAACAACACAACAAACAAACAAGTGCCTTTAAAAAATAGCATGTGATATCACAAGCATCCTCAATATGAAGAGAATACCTTTCTCAACTATTTTGTGAACATAACCGAGATAAAAGATTCAACAAGCACAAGCACTAAAATTGAGATAAATATAATTTCAATAATAAGTATTGAATTTCCGAAAGTCGATGTAGAAGAGACAATGACTAAAAATATGCAGTGTTAAAGTATTAGGTCACATGCTTGATCAATGGTAAATCACTCTACAAAATGTCAAGCAAAAATAAAAAAGTAAGTCATAAAATTTAGGACCAACACAATGACAAACAAAGTACCGCCTTGTAAGACCTTTACCAATCCCATCTTTTTCCTTTTGTTTATGGACGGCGAACGGAAAACCCACATCGTTTGCAAACTCACTATAGAAGTCATAAGCGGCATCATGGCAGACAAACCTTTGCCCAATATAAGGAATAACATCATTTGATGTTTCTAGAGAAAGCTTGGTGTCCTCTCGGAGACTATTCAATGCTACTAGTGTCATCAAGAGACAAGGATCTTTGATCCGAGTGATCATCATAGACATCTAACATTACCCTACCTCCTTTAGGCATTTGTTATCCTCCTCGTAGGAGAATAACGAGAGAGTTTTCAGAGAAGAAGTTTCATAAGAAGTGAACATTGGATTGCATCTTTGAAAGCACAATGGTGAGCCTAGAACCGAACGATCTACGAAACCCTCGGTATCGATGACCAAATCCAAGACGAAGATTTCAAGGAAATCGTCTAGTGATCGGGGGATGGCCGGAGAAGAGAGTGGGCCGAGAGAAAGCAACGGAGGTGAGGTGGTAACGAGCGGGCGCAACCACAACTCCGACGATACTTTTGGTTATGTATATATATATATCCGACCGAAAACAACTACCATGGGAGGGATATTCCACCCTCGCATGGCCTCGGCTGTAGTGAATGATCGACGACGGCGGTGACGGTAGCAGCGAGATACGGCATGATGAGAGGAGACCTTCTTCCTCTTTTCTTTTATTATTATTTTTTATTATATATATATATACAGAGAAATAAAGGGACTAAAATATGTCTATATGAACCTTACTTCTTCTTCTAATTCTCCATGCTTTTCTTTCCCTTGTTTTTTTTTTTCTTTGTTACGATCCTTCTCTCGCTTTCTTTCTCTTAATTCCTCCTCCCATTTCTTTTCTTTGCCTTCCTTTTATATCTTCTTTTAATCCTTTTTTTTTTAAAGCTAGTGGATCAGACAGGTTGACAAAAGATATGAGCAAATCATATCCACATCATTTTTTATTTACTTATTTTTTTAATTATTATTATTATTTTTTACTTATTATTTATTGATTAGTGATTTTTAATATACAGCACCATTGATGCGCACTTTCGAGGGTAATCTTGAGATCACGCCGAGATTTTTTAAATAATCCCATAAATTGAATATATATTCTTTTATTATTATTATTATCATTTTTATTTTAGATTGCCTTGAGATCTGTATTCTTGGCTAATCTAGGGATTTGAATAATTTTTAGGTCACCTCGAGATGTGCTCTTAGGCTAATCACTGCAATTTAAATATTTTAGATCGACTCGATATCCTTGCTCTTAGGTGATCTTGTAATTTAAATATTTTAGATCCACCTCGAGATCTGTGCTCTTGGCTAATCTTGCAATTTAAATATTCTAGATCGACTCGAGATTTGTGCTCTTAGGTGATCTAGGGATCTCCAATAAAAAAAACGGTTTTTATATATATCCAAATAATATGCATTTTTATTTATCTTAATATTACATCCTAATTACATTAAAATTTGGACGTATGAAATTAAGATAAACTGTTTTGATTAGGATGTTAGTTTTTTTAAATAAACTTATTTTGATTAAAATTAGGATATCATAAAATTTTATATAAACGGTGAGTAACATATCTACATGTTAGTCGTGAGGATGACCCGGCCACGGCCTCAAGCTGGAGTAATCTAAAATAAATGCAAGTTTAAATAAACAATATCTCAATAAATATCACAATTTGCCAACTTGCATTCGAGATGTAAATAAGACAATAAAATAATGGAAACATTGAAAGTATTGGCCTAGAATCATCCACTGACATGATCGTGTCCACGACAATCTGGGCCGCCAAGGGTTTTTCAAAACAAAAGAAAATCTCAAACAAAATCAAAATAAAACCGAAAACATCTTTCCCTTTGGCGTTGGCCACGGAGATCCCCGTGTGGTGACCCAGTCTCTACTCAAATAAAATATGAATC